>JAWDGP010007718.1:42500-47801 GCA_033675545.1 Elysia crispata | reverse complement strand
GATCCCTCTAACACCGCTGACGACCCCACAGGTCCCCGGCTCTCCCTCCTCTGCGTCAGAACCTCCTCCTGCCTCCACCTCTTCCTTGTCGATTGCCTCCTCCCTCACCCTCCTTCGGCACGCCGTCCACAGGCTTTCCTGCGTGCTCCTTCCTCTCCCATGGATTTCCTCCGCCTGAGAAAAGAGGAGGCAAAGTGTGTCGGTTTCTAACGACATGGCAAGACAAAAGAAAAGTTGTGTACTGTGAGTTTGTATTGAGAGGGAGAATCAGAGAGAGAGAGAGAGAGAGAGAGAGAGAGAGAGAGAGAGAGAGAGAGAGAGAGAGAGTGAGAGAGAGAGAGAGAGAGAGAGAGAGAGAGAGAAAGGTTGGATCCATCGAAAACCTTAGTATCCATCACTTTCTATGTCAGACTGCAAAAAGCAATAGTACCCGAGTACATGTCGTCTGCCATTCTAGGACATCGAATCAGTACATGATGTCCGGGCTGCCAGGTTATGAAAAGTGAGAGAGAAAAAAAAAAAAAAAAAAAAAAAAAGAGGGATCAAGGCAAGGTACGGGAAGGATAATAAATAAAATTTCCACTTTGACCACTTATAATGTTTCCCTGCTCGTTACTAAACTGTCCCCCAAAGAGTAGCTGTGTATGTCATTGACATGCGATATTTCTCGGCGAGAATCTCTCCACCCTCCGTTGACGGCGCTCTACCGCGCCTCCCAGCTCGCGCCCAGCGGGGAGACCCTTCGGCATCTGCGCTTGCCGCATTTCCGCTTCCTGTTTGGCTTTGATCTGGGGAGGTTCGAAGTAAGATAGGTTGTTAAGCGTATGACGACGATGATAATGATGATGATGATAGTAATACTACTACTACTACTACTACTACTACTACTACTACTACTACTACTACTACTACTACTACTACTACTACTACTACTACTACTACTACTAATAATAATAATAATAATAATAATATTAATAATAATAATAATAATAATAATAATAATAATAATAATAATAATAATAATAATAATAATAATAATAATAATAATAATAATAATAATAATAATAATAATAATAATAATAATTAAATGAAATATCCGTAAAGATTCTACAAAACTTTTAACTTCATCGAGAAAAGATTCTTTGAGCCTGCTTGCTCTTCCCCCCTCCCTCCCTCCCTCCCTCCCTCTCTCACTCTTGCTCTCTGTCTCTCCTTCTCTCTCTCCCTTCCTCTCTCTCTTTCTCTCTGTCCCTCTCTCTGTCTCACTCTTGCTCTCTATCTCTCCTTCTCTCTCTCCTTCCTTCTTTCTCTCCCTCCCTCTCTCTCTTTCTCTCTCTCGCTCTCTTTCTCTTTGTCACTCTACCTCTCTGTCTCTCCTTCTCTCTCCCTCCATCTCTCTCTTTCTCTCTCTCCCTCTCTCTATCTCTATTTCTTCCTCTCTCTCTCTATTTTTTTTTCTTCTCTCTCTTACTGACCTGCGCCTCCACCTTCTCCCTGAGGCTGTTGAGCTGCTCCACGAGGCGGGCCTCCTCCTCCTCCTCTGGGGTCATCACGTACAGCCTGGTCAGCTGGCTCGCCTCGAAGTGGGTTGGACCTGGATACAAGGGACGGACAGTGGTACAGGAAAGAAATTAGTGCAGTACCCGGTACCCCCATCTGGTACCGTAGGAGCTGATAAACTAGCTTGATGGCCGCAATTATATAATTATATATATATATATATATATATATATATATATATATATATATATATAAATAAAAGAATATTCAAGATTTATTGAAGATCTGAAATAAAAGACAACAAAATTTTTGCACTAACTGAAGTGATTTGTAGGGAAAGAAAAGTTTATATTTGTACAAAAGAAAAATAGAAAGTTTACATCGCACGAAGTCAACCCATTACTGGCCTTGTTTTGGAAAGAATATCGATAAAAATAGATCGCTCTTCAATGACTGAATCAAAACCAACGGCGTAGAGACTGAAACTCGGACCCAGTTACCGATATTCATCCGAATGATTATTTCCGTTAACGCAATTTTACCCATCCGGCTATTTCCGGCAACGCAGCTGAATTGCGGTTACCCATCCGGCTATTTCCGGCAACGCAGCTGAATTGCGGTTACCCATCCGGCTATTTCCGGCAACGCAGCTGAATTGCGGTTACCCATCCGGCTATTTCCGGTAACGCGACTGACTTGAGGTTACTCACTCGGCTATTTCCGGTAACGCGACTGACTTGAGGTTACCCATCCGGCTATTTCCGGTAACGCGACTGACTTGAGGTTACCCATCCGGCTATTTCCGGTAACGCGACTGACCTATGGGAGGCGGCGACGGCGGCATCCGGTATTGCGGCTCGGTGTCGTCTGCTGTCTCGTCCTCCCCGCCCTTCTTGTCCTCGTCAATCCTGACTAGGGCCGCCTCGGTGGCCAGGTCCATCAGGACCAGGGCGTCCTTGTCATCCAGGAAGTACTGGCCGTGCAGCTCGCAGCGCGTGTCGAACACAAACTTGCCGTAGCCGTACATCTGGGGGGCGGGGGGGGGGGGGGGTTAGAAAGGTAAATAGAGCAAGAGGGAGAGAAAGCGAGAGGGGAAAAGAGAGGAGAGAGTTGGGGGAAAGGGAGAGGGGGAAGAAGGGGGAACGAGAGAGAGAGACAGAGAGAGAGAGAGAGAGAGAGAGAGAGAGAGAGAGTGGAAAAGATAGGTAGAGAGGTGGGACAGAGAAGAAGGGTGGGCATGAGTGAAGGACGAAGGAGTGAGAGGTATGGAGATGGAAATAGTGTGAGAGAGAAAGAAAGAGAAAAGTTATTGATTGATGTTTAAATAACCTTGTCAGAGTTTTCTGAGACAATGTTAGAATGGAATGGCTATTTTAACTTCTCCATGAACTCAACCATTCGATCGATTAAACCAACACAGTATCATACAAATATGGAACAGGAGGGGTCTCACCTTGTTGTCCCTGAAGCGACCCACGTATTTGTAGTTGCAGAAATGGAATTCCCCGAAGCCCTCCCATTTGCCCTTCCTCCAGGACCCTCTGTTGAACACACGAACAAACACACGAATAGCTGCCAATCAAGTTAAGATGAATTTTAAATTCTATAAGACGCGATGTCCTTGCAATGGGGAAGTAGGCAGAATGTAGGGAGGATGTAGGGAGAATGTTAAGGTATTAATCGAAAAAAATAGGGGAAGTTGGGAAAGTCGATCTCCCTACACTGCTGTGCCGCCAGTCACAAAACTTCCAATCGCTGATGACACAACGCTAGGTGGCGCAGTCGATAGCGTGTTCGATTGACAATGAGGAGATCGCGGGTTTTAGTCCTGGCCGCACCGGGTGGATGGTGGAATCTGATATCATTCAATCCGACCATTCTTCAGATTGAGGAAAAGTTTTCAACGCGGGATAACTCTACTCTACTCTACCCGTCAAACATACGGGACATGTAAACTCAACTCAGAGTTTGGCTTAGTTTTTTTTTCCAACTACTAGCTGAAATCAGGCAACTTGAGTTCGTTTAATATTTGTGCGTTTTAAAACTTTAAAAAACCTTGAGGAAGACATTGAAAAAGATAAATCGAGGAATTTAGCAATGACAATTGATTATTTTAAGGAGTTGTTGTTGTTGTTGTTGTCGATCATTCAGATGGTAGCTTGGGTCTCTCTCGCAAAGGTGGCCGTTCTGCGCAGATCATCCAGGCATCCAAAGAGCTTATTCTGCAAGGATGTGGGCTGGCTCCAGAAGCGTTTTCTCAGGACTTTGCACAGTGGACATGTTTGCAGAAGGTGTTCTGCTGTCATTGCTCCAGCTGCGCATGGGCACTGGTCTTTAAGGAGTTAAGGTAAAGGTCATCTTGGAAAAAAGATGGATGAACGGGGAAGTTAGTTCGATCTCGATAATAATTATAGGTCTAACTCTGTCTGGAAAAAAATTATTGTTTTCCATACACAAAAAAAAAAAAAAATATTGTTTTCCACAGAAAAAAAAATTGTTTTCCACAGAAAAAAAAAGTTATTGTTTTTCCACAGGAAAAAAAATTATCGTTTTCCACAGAAAAAAAAGTTATTGTTTTCCACAGTAAAAAAAAAAAATTATTGTTTTCCACAGAAAAAAAAATTATTGTTTTCTACAGAAAAAAAACTTATTGTTTTCCACAGAACAAAAATTGCGACGGCTTTCAACAGAGAGGCCGTACAGACGGACGTACTCATAGAAAGTCTTATCGGCGGCGTAAGTGTACCGTCCCTTCCCGTGACGTAGTCCTTTGCTCCACTCGCCTTCGTACACGTCACCGTTCGTGTAGTAGTACTTCCCCGAGCCGTCCTTCAGATCGTTGACCCACTGACCCTCGTAGCGTGACCCGTCAGGGTAGATAAACTTGCCCTGGTTGGAGAAAGACCGTAAAATATTGGGTGGTGGCGGTGGTGGTGGTAGTAGTAGTAGTAGTAGTAGTAGTAGTAGTAGTAGTAGTAGTAGTAGTAGTAGTAGTAGTAGTAGTAGTAGTAGTAGTAGTAGTAGTAGTAGTAGTAGAAATAATGTTAGTAATAGAAGTAATAGTAGTAGTAATAGCGATAGTAGAAGAAGAAGAAGAAGAAGAAGAAGAAGAAGAAGAAGAAGAAGAAGAAGAAGAAGAAGAAGAAGAAGAAGAAGAAGAAGAAGAAGAAGAAGAAGAAGAAGAAGAAGAAGAAGAAGAAGAAGAAGAAGAAGAAGAAGAAGAAGAAGAAGAAGAAGAAGAAGAAGAAGAACAACAACAACAACAACAACAACAACAATAACAACAACAACAACAATAATAATAATAATAATAATAATAATAAAAATAATAATAATAATAATAATAATAATAATAATAATAATAATAATAATAATAATAATAATAATAATAATAATAATAAGAAGAAGAAGAAGAAGAAGAAGAAGAAGAAGAAGAAGAAGAATTGCCAAGTTAAACAAGCCAATAATTTTTAAAGATAACAGGATGAATTGCTTAGTATGTAAACCCTAGGCCACAAGCGATCAGAAAGAGTTACGTATCGATGATGTCGAGTCCCAGCCCTTCCTCTCACCCTACTCACCATGCCCTGTTTCCTCGCCTGGTAATACTCCCCTTGGTATCTGGCGTTGCGCGCGGCTTTTGTGTGGAAGCGGTACACGCCGTAGCCGTCCCGCTTGCCGTACATGTAAGACCCCTCGTAGGTGTCCTTGTTGGGCAGGATGGCTTTCCCGATGCCATGCCGCTCCAGCTTCTCGTTGCGGTCTCCTGAAAGGTTGGGTTAGGTGGACCGAAGTTTTTGT
>JAWDGP010007718.1:0-37500 GCA_033675545.1 Elysia crispata | reverse complement strand
TTACATATTGTATACTTTAATCAACTAAATTTCTAAATTTTTCTGTTTCAGATTTCAAAAAGATGTAACTAAATATAGATTTTTCAATTGAATGGTATTTGAGCATTTCAGACAAAAACTGAGGAGGATAAGAACTCATAAATACCCGTAGGAATTTTGCGAAACAAACATTGGGTTGTAAAAAAATCAATATGTAAGGCATTGAATCAATGGCCTCGGAATGCAGAAGATTTGATCGCTATATCCGGCCTAGTAATACGAAGCGCTTTTTCTATATCTAGTATTGTGAGGTCTGTCTTTAAACGAGGGTTGTTTTGTTTTTTTCCTCGACCACATCCTGGCACCTTCAAATTGTCCTCTGAGAAACATAAGTTTTAAATTAGCGACACAAGAGATCACGTGACACACATATGATGAAGCAAAGCGTTCAACATGGCCGTGTTAATGGGCGGGTCTGGGTGGAAGTTTGAGTTCTCCATGGCAACCGTCATATCCCAGAAGTCCAAGTACACGACCTTATCCCTCAAGGGCCTGAACTCTTCCACAATGATCTCCCTGATGACGGGGCCCATCATGTCCCCTCCCAGGTGGGGCGGCCACCCGTGGTAGGCCGTGTGGGGCCCGCGGACCAGGACTAGCGTGGACGGGCTGCGCTCCAGGAGCCTCTCCACCGCCATCCTCACGGCACGCATGCGCTGCCCAAACACGTTCACGTGATGTATGGATAAGTGGATAAACAGGCTAATCAACACCACGTGACGATGTCTTTGAGACTGCTGCTGCTGTTGTGTTTGTTGCTGCTGTTGATGTTGTTGGTGATGCAAAACATTCCCGTCTTGTAAACGAACTCCATCGTTGTTGTGTGCAGCAGTACCATCTGCTGGAATCGCGTCGAGCAGGTCCGTGACTTCCCGGAAGTCAGTTTTCAACGCCCAATGGTCGGAGACCGGATGTACTGGGTAGCCGTGGAGAGCCCAGGACATCTGAAATCCGGTGTCAGGCTTGACGCATGCGCGCGGCCGGTGCCAGTTGTGCACGTGTGCCTCCAGCAGCGCGCAGCCAGTCCGGGGGACGAGGTCTGTGAAGAACTGCAGGAGGGTCGAGTCCCCGGCGAAGGTGAGCGTCGTGTTGGTCAAGCAGGCGCGCTCCATGGCAGCATCCAGGCGCCCCGTGGCGCAGTCGGTCCGGACCCAGTGACCGTGGAGCATGAAGCCTCGAGGCTGGGCCAGGTGCCACGTATCGGCTGCGTGTATCCTGAGGGATGATACAACTTGTTGTAGAAGTGAAATACAGAAAAACCAAGAGGAATTTTAATCGTCAGTTTGCCTCAAGTCATTCATTTAGGTGCGGTAGTTGTGGACACAAGTAGAAAGGTTCAAAATGGAGCACGTCTTCACTTGAGCTTAGAAATGATAAGATGCAATTTAAAAAAAAAAAAATCCTCTTGTCAGAATGAAAATTATAATAAAAAAAATCCTCTTTGATTCACCCAACCCAGGCAGTAGAGAAGGACTCATGAACCGCCGTGTAAATCAAACATTGTCTCAGTGGCAAGGGGAGTTAAGTCAATAGTTAGACTGAGATCATGCTCTGTGTTTAAGTTATATGGCCTTGTATGTATTAAAAGCAAAAAAAAATCCCATACAGCATGACCCCTCAAAAAGCGCAGGTCTGACCTTGAACACGGTTTACTGGGCATCTGAGCTCGTCCCTCGGTGACCTTGACCGAGAGACTTCTGGCCGCTGGTATCAGACGCAGGTGAGGAGGTTTTCTCAAGCTTTCCAGAAGCTTTTGCTCCGCCTAGAGGGAACACAAATCATCAGCCCGTGCATAAATACATTATTGAGTTCGTCAAAAGCAGAACAGCAGAAGGAATAATAACATATTTAGATCGCGAACTTGAAGCTAGCAAAGAAAACTAAAGACGTGGAAAAAAAACTCCAGAAAAAGACAAAATGGGATCAGTGAGATTGAACCCAAACCCGTTAAAAGCTGCACTGAAAAGCTACTGCAAAACCAGAGGTCCCGATGGTCACACACGGAGCAGATTGAACAGTTGAGACAGATTGAATAGTTGAGACAGATTGAATAGTTGAGACAGATTGAATAGTTGAGACAGATTGAATAGTTGAGACAGATTGAATAGTTGAGACAGATTGAATAGTTGAGACAGATTGAATAGTTGAGACAGATTAAATAGTTGAGACAGATTGAATAGTTGAGACAGATTGAATAGTTGAGACAGATTGAATAGTTGAGACAGATTGAATAGTTGAGACAGATTGAATAGTTGAGACAGATTGAATAGTTGAGACAGATTGAATAGTTGAGACAGATTGAATAGTTGAGACAGATTGAATAGTTGAGACAGATTGAATAGTTGAGACAGATTGAATAGTTGAGACAGATTGAATAGTTGAGACAGATTGAATAGTTGAGACAGTCGGTTTCAATTCAGTCGTGCCGAATATAAAAATAATGTGTCTCAGAAATACGACTTTTGACCTTATGTATTTATTTTTATGTGTATATGATGAGGCTATATGTGTATGTATGTGGGCGTCTCTAACAACGATGAGTAAAACAGAGGTCTTGCTGTTACCATTCACTTGCATACACTTATTTGTTTATTTTTTTTATTTATTAAATATCTATTTATTTACTTAATCCTTTCTGAATATTTATCTCATGAAACTACCCCTCTGACGCCATACCTGTGTGAGCGGAAGTGGTGAAAAGAACTCCATATCACGAATGCTGACCCAATCCTCACACTGTAGCTCGGCTTTTCGGGGTTTCCCGCAATACCAGGTCTGACCATACTTAGCGTTCGTGTAGTCGCAAATATGGTCGTAACCGGGAATTACCGGGAATGGGGAACACAGGGTCGCTTCAGATATTACACCTGTAGTGAACGCATGCTATTTATAAGTTATTAGTGTAGTGTGTAGCCGATATTGTAAAAAAAATGGTAAGAAATATTAGAAAGTTAATTAACTCCATGAGAGAAAATTGCAACTGAACCTGTATTTAAGAATATGGTCGTCATTATCTTCGTTTTTTTTCCTCTGGCTTCAAAAACACTCCACCATTGCAGGAGCATCTTCAGGAGAAACCAAAAATCCAAATAATAACGGAAAGTAAGAACAGATTTGACAAGAAATCGAATAAAGTGCACATCAAACTATTCAATTTCTGTCGTTCCTGAAGCTTTAAAGATGCATCTTTTACCTTCTTACCTCCATACTTATCTTCTCTTCGTTTATGGTTTAGGAGCACGGAAGGGCGTACCTTTTGAGAAGCCTCCTGCGATATAGCGCATAACTTTGGTCACGTGACGCAGGTAGTCGTGTGCCCGCAGCGTCTCCCGAGAGAAGGTCAGTTCGGCTTGGATCTTGGGTCAAGGACAGAAGGGGTCAGTGGAGGAGGTGAAAGGTTACGGTATCAGAATGTAGAAATGGACAATTTTACATAACGAGGGAATCTGTGGAGAATTTCTCGACAGAAATGAGGGCAGAGCGCTCTGACATGACCTGTAACACTTGCAAAATTGGAAAAACAAATAAAACAAAACTATGGAGAAATCTTTAGTACTTGGCGGTCGTTTAAAATGTGCGAGTAATTTTTTTGAAAAAAAAAATACTTCCTGGAAATACGGTATTAAAGTTCTTCTTGGAATTACTTTCATAAAACACAACTATACAGAATCCCCCTAAGAAAATCTTAAACAAAAAGGAAGCCTCTGAAACTGACTTGCTGTTCACCAGTCCACTGGAGCTTGAGCTCGGCGAGATAACTCCCGTTGTTTAGATCTGTCACAATCCCCGCGAGTGATGCGCCCTTGGATCTCTCCACAAGCCAGACGCGGACTTCGTCGCCGCCTCTGAGGTTAGGAAGAACGGTCGGCCATGATTAATATGTCTTAGGACGCAGTTTGTGATTGCATCAGGCGATAAAAATATAAAACGTAAAGGACAATCACATTGCACTAATCCTGGCGTAATTCTCTTAGACATGCTCAAGGGAAAATGGATTACGTGATACGGTTCTTTTTTTTTACGGGAAAGAGTGGTGGAAGCCTCCCTCTCCCCCTTCTCTCAGTCTTCTTGAAGCTTAATGACAAGAAATCTGTTGTCTAATAGGGTTCGGGAAATGAGGATAAGGAGAAGGCTAAACCTGGAGATGAGTAGAATAATTATTATACGTATGACTTACTTTTACTGTTGTTGTCGTTGTTGTTGTTGTTGTTGAGGATAATGATGATGATGATGATGATGATGATGATGATGATGATGATGATGATATTGTTGCTGTTTCTGATAATTGGAGATGATGACGGTGACGATGATGATGACAATGATGATGATGATGATGATGATGATGATGATGATGATATAATATAATAATAATGCTTATGGTAATGGTTATACCATCGCAGTGAGGGAGGAAAACCCATACTTTAATGCATTGCGACTAAACTAAATCCACTCCACATTTGAGGACACTAACGCATCACTGTGACCACCAACCTCGTGAGGGCGTCCCCATTTCCGTTGTAGACATCCACCCTCAGGTTGAGAACCTCTCCGACAGTATAGGATGGGCGGGGCTCCAGCAATACCACGTGAGATGTCACGTGGGATGCGGCTTGGCTGAACAGACGGCAAAAGGTTATTTTAGGGGGCAAGTGATTATAGGTTGATTGATTCTCCTTGAATGTCTATAACCAGTTAAACCGATCTATCGACTTCCCGACATGCCCCCATCCCTGACTGCTGATCATGACGACATCTTGATAGGATCAGAACTTTACACTTCACAACATTGAGAAATTTGCTGAAACAGCATACAATAATATTTATCCTTAAGCTACAAAGGCCTGAGAATAAGCTCCTGGTCTGTCTCGTCCTTTGCTATTTATGTTTTGGAATTTCAATTACCAGGTATCTTCTTACATAAACAAGCGCTGGAATGAATGAGATTTTTTTACAAGTCTTAAAGTAGATAAAATTAGATAAGCGATCCAAAATTTATTTTTACACACACAAAATATATTGTTAATGGGAATCTTGTCCCAGTCAAACTGTAAGGTTCTTATTTTTAAGCATGGTTCTTTGACTCCTAGATAAAAAATTTTATTATAAAGAAATATTTGAAAATGTCAATAAGTTGAAACTTATCTATAATTATCACTCACACAAAAACGTTCCAGTAACTACAGCCACAAAAGCTTTTGACAAATAGATATAATGATGTGAATGTATGTATGAATATATATATATATATATATATATATATATATATATATATATATATATGTGATAGAGACAAAGAGGACAAGCAGAATACGAGATATGATGATGGTAGAGATAATGAGGATAAGGACAAAGATAAGAGAGATGATGATAGAGACAAAGAGGACAAGCAGAATACGAGATATGATGATGGTAGAGATAATGAGGATAAGGACAAAGATAAGAGAGATGATGGTAGAGACAAGGAGACAAGCAGGATAAGAGAGATGATGATGGTAGAGATAATGAGGATAAGAACAAAGATAAGAGAGATAATGAAAGAGACAAGGAGACAAGCAGGATAAGAGATATGATGATGGTAGAGATAATGAGGATAAGGACAAAGATAAGAGAGATGATGGTAGAGACAAGGAGACAAGCAGGATAAGAGAGATGATGATGGTAGAGATAATGAGGATAAGGACAAAGATAAGAGAGATGATGGTAGAGATAATGAGGATAATCAGGATACGAGATATGATGATGGTAGAGATAATGAGGATAAGGACAAAGATAAGAGAGATGATGGTAGAGATAATGAGGATAATCAGGATACGAGATATGATGATGGTAGAGATAATGAGGATAAGGACAAAGATAAGAGAGATGATGGTAGAGACAAGGAGACAAGCAGGATAAGAGAGATGATGATGGTAGAGATAATGAGGATAAGGACAAAGATAAGACAGATAATGAAAGAGACAAGGAGACAAGCAGGATAAGAGAGATGATGATGGTAGAGATAATGAGGATAAGAACAAAGATAAGAGAGATGATGGTAGAGACAAGGAGACAAGCAGGATACGAGAGATGATGATGGTAGAGATAATGAGGATAAGGACAAAGATAAGACAGATGATGGTAGCGATAATGATATGAATAATGAAGATAAAGGTAATGATGATAGATCTAATGATAGAAGTGAACAGATGCTGATAGAAATAATGATGGTGGTAATGATGATAGTGATAATAAGTACAAGGACATGAGTGATGATGATAGAGATAACAATAGGGATAATGGGGATAGACATGAAGATACAGATGCTGACGATAGATGCAATGATGATAGCGATAATGTTAATAGATGTGATGGTTGTATGGAGATAATGAAAGAGATTAGGAAAAAGACAAGAGATATAATGATGAGGATCAAACAAGTTGATATCAAGCAAACTGAATTTTTGTTTTGTTACCAAGAACTCCCTAGTATGGGCCAGCATGCACGGTGCTTATTTACAATCCACACATTCTGATGAAAAGAAAGGGCAGTAACTCACTTTACATTGTTTAGCGGTGGATCATTGTGAAAGTTTTTGTAATCGAATCTCATTTCTTCTGGCCACTGCTGGGTACTCATCAGTGTTAGGTTCAAGCCTCCAGAAAGCAAATGTTGTTGCAGGTAATCGTAATCGCTCTGGAGTTTTTATGAATAGGAACAATAATGGTAATCAACATTTTATCGTTTGGATTCTGTGCATGACTCAATAAAGGAAATCGACGAATTCTGTATTTTCCCAATCTGTTTTTGCATCCTTTAAAATACTTATTAGAAAGCTGCCAATTTTCGCATAAAATGCATAACAGTGCACTGCCTTGCGGGAATTCTTAGCCGCGCTGTTATTTAAACCTACGTGATAATGAATGTTTAAAAGATCTATAAAAAGATTTTGATTTTACAATATTAGTTCATCCTCCCTATGATGTAACCTAACAATGCTTAGGAATCTTAAATGTGACATTTATATCGTTTTGCCCTCGATGAATACAAATCATATTGTATTAAACAGACTTTCGACCTTTCCTTGAAAGTAATAAAATCTAAAGAAACTGCATATCTTTTCATCTCTACTCTTTTTGCTTTATACTGCACAGAATAATTTCTGTTCTAAAGTAAGGCAACGTTCAAAGAGTACATAAATTACTTGGATAAAGAAAGAAATCCGATGTTTGAAGACTCAAATAAATTACCTGAACAGAGAAAGAAGTCCGATGTTTGAAAAGGACATAAATTACTTGGATAAATAAAGAAGTCCGATGTTTGAAGAATCAAATAAATTACCTGGATAGAGAAAGAAATCCGGTGCATGAAGAGTCAAATAAATTTCCTGGAAAGAGGAATAAGTCCGGTTTTTGAAGAGTCAAATAAATTACCTGGATAGAGAAAGAAGTCCGATGTATGAAGAGTCAAATAAATTACCTGGATAAAGAATGAAGTCCAATCTTTGAAGAGTCAAATAAATTACCTGGATAGAGAAAGAAGTACGGTGTGCGAAGAGTCAAATAAATTACTTGGGTAAAGAAAGAAGTCCAATCTTTAAAGAGTCAAATAAATTACGTGTACCTGGATAGAGAAAGAAGTACGATCTGCCAGAAAAGCTTTCAAAGATTTCCCAGTCCACTCAGGATCCAAGCTCAAAGTTTCCCCTCTCATCTTGTCATCATTTTGAACCGATTTTTGACCGCTTTTCTTGGTTGCTTCCTGGCTAGTTTCGTTCTCTTCCCCGTCGTGTGTTTGGTCGCTAGATCTAAAGTTTTCTTCCTTCATAGATTTAGATCTGTATCTTATGCCTGAATGTCTGTGCGAATTTATTTGACTGATTTCTTCTTTTTCCGAGTTTTGCGCTTCGTGGGAAGATTTATGTGGAGAATCCCGATTTTTTTTAGTTTTATTGACGAAAGTCTTTAAGAATCTCTGATAATTTGAACGGGCTGATTCCTCTTTCCTTGCTTTACTCTCTACATTGCTTTCCCTTGTAGAACCGCCATTAGCCCTCGAAATGTCTGGCGGATTTATTGTCGTGGTATTCGTATTTTCATTATTCGAAATTATCTCTCCGCGAGATATCCGGTTGTTGTGATTCAAGTTTCTATCCACTGGCTGTTTCTTTTGGTCTTTTCTGTTATGTGGCTGTGGTTTAAAATTTATCTTTTCATGTCTTTGTGATATAAAAGGTTGAATATCCTGGTGACCTTGAAGATTATTGACTTTGTTCGTTGTGTGACCATCTTGGGAATTACGTGTATCGTCAGGAATTTGTTTTTCTTGAACCCCTGGGGTTTGTCTTGATCTTTGGTTCAGATTTGTCGCAGTTTTTGTCATTGTCTTGTCGTTTCGGTGAATATAAGTATCTCCGATACCAACAGGTTTGGGATTTGTGTGCGCATCTCCTTCTGTCTGGTGAGACCTATCGTTGTTGTATTGGTTGAAATTTCGCTCATGTTCTTTGGAAAACTCATCGCCTTCACTAGAAACCTGATTTGTATTAGGGAACTCGACGTTAAATCGTTGTCCAGGCTTGGAATCTTGATGCTGTGTGCGAAAGCCTGATCTCAAACCTCTAATCTTTTGCAAGATCTTCCAAGTTGGGATGGGACCAATACCGCGACCTCTGTTTATACCAAGCCACGGATTTCTAGATCTAACTCGCAGAACGGGGTTACTCGCGGCTTGGCGCAGTGTGTTGTCTATTTTCTTCTTTCTCCTGTTCATCTCGTCCATCTCCGCTGCCGCTGTGTTACTCGAATCTCCCCGTCGCCAATTTCTCCTGATTCTCTCTCCGTCATACATCGTCGAAGGAAACCCCCTCTCGCCAGTCTCCCCCTCCCCTTCCTCTGGACAAGGCAGCGTCATGACGGAGCAAACTGTCCGCTTGACCTCTGCCTTTAGTCTGGGCAGCAGGGCATGCTGGATGTGGTCAGTGAAGTAGATGTAGACGAGGACAGAGCCCAGCCCCAGGCCCAACAACACAAAAATATGGCGTTGGTAGCAAGACTGGGGAACAGCAACAGACATGCTTTAGTTAATTGTGGACCAGGAAAAGTAATGTGTTTAAAGTTTGAAATAATATTAGGAAAATAAACCATTTTGTGGTTTTTACTTGTTCATTTAATTTACTTTGTATGGCTAGATTTGAGT
The DNA here is from genome assembly GCA_033675545.1 of Elysia crispata. Classification (NCBI taxonomy): domain Eukaryota; kingdom Metazoa; phylum Mollusca; class Gastropoda; family Plakobranchidae; genus Elysia; species Elysia crispata. The sequence goes on along the minus strand of JAWDGP010007718.1, from coordinate 28,287 downwards.
TTATATATAATGATATATATATATAATATGCAATTGACCTTGAAATTTATCTCTAGTCACAACATTTGCTTCTTGTTTCCCTCAACTTGAACAATTTTGTATTTTTTTTTCCTTTTATTTCTTCAAGCGTACACGATATTGAAAGTTTGAACGTAAAAATAGATTAGAATTTTATAGGAGTTAGCTTACTGCTACAGCTGTGGAGTTCAGGTCTAAAGCGGATGCTTCATGGAGAAACAAAGACTTTTAAACTGCTAGTGATCGTTGCAGGAAGTGGCAGTAACGGAATTAAATAACAGCGCATGCGTGAGCTCAAATTTGTTGAGACCAGAAAACGAGTACGCTCAGACCCAGACATAGCGTAAAGAAAAAAAAAAGAAGAAAAATCTACCTTTTCCAAATATTGCTCGTACTTGCAAGCTGGTGGTAAAATTAGAATAAAGAAGAAATGAAAGTATTACCTCGCCATTAATAGAAGTATGAATGTGCATTGTGGAAAATCAGAGAGAGGGGGAGAAAGGAGGAAAGAATATTAAATCTAAAGCCTGATACTTGTGTATCTTTGTAGAGATCAAGCCCCGTTAATTCTATCAATAAACCAATGATGTTACTTACCGTCTGCTGCTGTAACACCACACCTCGGGGTTTCTTCACTGAGCTGCTCAAACCCATATCACTCAGCGCTTCTCCTAGCTTGAGGAATCACTCAACGCTTCTCCTAGCTTGAGGAATCACTCAGCGCTTCTCCTAGCTTGAGGAATCACTCAACGCTTCTCCTAGCTTGAGGAATCACTCAGCGCTTCTCCTAGCTTGAGGAATCACTCAGCGCTTCTCCTAGCTTGAGGAATCACTCAGCGCTTCTCCTAGCTTGAGGAATCACTCAGCGCTTCTCCTAGCTTGAGGAATCACTCAACGCTTCTCCTAGCTTGAGGAATCACTCAGCGCTTTTCCTAGCTTGAGGAATTGGTGCGCACAGTCACAGGCAATAGGCGAAGTATCAAACAGATTACTGATAAGATACTAGGGCAACTGGGCTATACAACGACCACAGAAATGTCCAGCAAAACAAACTTACTTGCCAGATTATATGTGTGCGTAAAACTATTATTGTTGCAGCCCTGGATATGTTTCATACATCTTTGATAAAATTAAAAACTAATGATAAACAGTGCTCAACTTTGGTCAAAATTTATAATTAAATAATAAATGAAAGTTTTATAAAGGCATCGTCAGACTAGTTATACTTCATATCAAAATATAATCGCCTTTTTTCCCGACACTACTTCAGACATCACTACTTATGAACGCCATTTCGTCTGTGAATCTACCTTCTGCTCAATTCAAACATCTGTTACTCTGAGTATCGATGGTTGAAAAAAAGAAAATGAAACCCAAGGGGTGGCGGGGGATAAAGTCAAAATTATTCTCCCCCTTTACATTCCCTTTTCCTTACATCTTTAAACTGATACCCCCCCTACCCCTTTTTTTCAGTCCATTTTTCCCTCTCTTCTTTCTCGATGTGTCCCCCCCCCCCCTTTTCCCCGTTTCCCCCACTCTTTCTTTTCCTTCTTAACCCCTCAGTTGAAAATCAAGGAGAAAACAGGTAACTCAAATCCAGCAGAGTGAATATTGAAGATAATCACACATCATACAACCAACTTAAGTCCAGTTGCTTGCTTTTTAAAGTAAACATGTGAAAATAGAGCAATGATACAAATTCCCTACTTTCGTACTAATAAAAAATCATAAATAACTAAATAATTACGCCCCCCCCCCCACACACACACACACAAATAATCGTAGTTGCTGTCTTTGAAAGGAAAACTCAATATTTGGTTTTCTCAAAAGCATTTTTTAATGGTCCTCTTCCTGATGGTGTTATTATAACTTCAGAATTGAAATCTTGGTCACAACTTTCGCCCTTCTTTTCCTACCTTTGTTCCTCTTCCTTTCATCTCTACAGCCATCCTCTTGATCTTCATTTGTTTCTTTCGACCTAACCGTCTGAAAAATCTCTCTCTCTCTCTCTCTCTCTCCGTCTCTTTCTCTCTCTCTCTCTATCTGTCTCTTTCTCTCTCTCTCTCTATCCGTCTCTTTCTCACCTTCCTTCTTTTTGTCTTCCCTTTTTATCAACCTATTTATTTATCTTAATCCTTCCACACATAACTCGTTTGTCAACTTGATTTCTCGTTTGAATTTTTATCTCTTCGCCCCTCTGCCTCTCTCTGTCAGTCTGTGCGTCCATCTGTCTGACAACTTGTTTCAATCACGGCAACATTATCGTCTGCTCTAGCTCGGGCCAGAGTATCTCCTTGCCAGCTTGAATATTATTAAATCGAGCCAAGCTTCAAGCATCTGTTGCAGACCTCCTATTATCACGATGTGAGGCCAAACCTAAAAACCTGGGTGGTCAACCAACCACTGCAGTACCCTGGCTAGGATTAGCTGGGCATCTTTTACCGCATGTTTTTTTTTTCTTTTCAGTTTCTGTCGTCATAAAAAGAGGGGAAATACAATGGAAGGAAGAAAAGAAGTAAGAGGTATAGAAACAGGCTTACGGGCCGACAAAAAGAATGATAAATTTATGGGTAAATAGAAATATGGTTGGATACTAAGACAGATAGATAGATAGATGAAATATAAACCCTTCTATTGTGTTCGGTTATTGTCTGTTAATACTGAAATAAGATAAATTAACTTTATTCATCTCTCTTGGGGAAATTCAAAATTGAGACGCCCATTAACAAAGACATAAAAATATTTTAGGGGTCTACAATAAAAATCTAGGTGTATACTGTTTGTTGTTGTTGTTGTTGTTGTAACTGCTGCTGATGTTACCATTGTTGTTGTTTTTGTTGTTTTAATTGTTGTTGTGGTTATTGCTAATGCTCAGCCTGCTTTATATTTTCTTGATGTTTAAGTTGAGGTGACTTCGAATTTCTTGATGATTTTTATTCGCTACCGATATAAGCAGTAATGTTTTTCATGACTGCAATGATGATATACTATTAATTTATTAAGTTGGAGTTCGTAATAATTACACTGGCATCATTACAGTAGGTATTCATTGAAGCTCCATACTCTTTTCATATCTGGCAGCCAATAGGTCACGTTAATCAATGCTACAAAAGAGGGGTTACCGAAACTGAAAGTAGCTTGTGCTTCCTGGCAAGATTTGCACTTGTTAAATCCTCTGCTTTTGCAAGAAAACCAAAGACTTGACTCAACAGGTGATATTTTTTTACATATAAATTTTATGAATAGACTAAGCATCTTTGCTATCGCGATAGGATCTAGAATACCATAGATTTAAATAATTGCAGGGTAATACATCCGTGTAGAACGTCGATTTTATACGCACATATAAGTACTTTGAGAACCAAGTGTCCATTGTCCGAACATTTTGAAATAGCTTAAAAGGGAATAAGATATCATTTAAAACCGTTACATGCCACCTATTGATTGATCAAGTACCCCAAAATGTGTGGTCTTCAGCTAAATTAAGTGCATGATTCAGTGATGTAAGCATGAGAAGAAGATCTTGCCTAAGATGGTCAAGTTTCAGTCTGGTAATTTAAATCCTAATTAAGGTCTAGATTCTAGATCTAGAGAATCCAGCTCAATATCAGTCTGAAACTTAAACCTGGCTTAAGGAATCTGATTTAGGGGCTCTAGATTCTATTAGCAAGGCATCCAAAGTAGATCTAGAAAAGATTTGATCCTAGGTGCACAGGTAGGCATTCATAAATTGTTCTTATTGAGCTGGAAAGATTTCTAGATCTAGATCTAGCATCAAAATCTAAATTTCATTCTAGTTGATAGTCTTACTCTAAACTCTAGCTTAGCAGGTGGTCAGTGCTTGCTCTTTAGGCATATGTTCTAAACTACAGCTCATATTTTAGAGCAAAATATTTTTTTCCACCAGCCATCGAAAGTACAGGTGTCGATTATCTTGCATTGCAAATTTCCTCTAGTGCTATGATCTATGTGGACTATAATTGTATAAATCATCAACTTGAATATGTTGAAACTATTACGAATAGCATAATTTTGTAAACCTCATCTTTTTCACCTTCACCTTTTCCAGAAGGGCAAGTCTTATTGCCCTGAGACTTGGAGTTGGACTAGGTCAAACAAACTAGTACTGCACACCCATATCATTATATTTAAACTTTGGCCTGGGTGCCATTAAATGTATGGGCTGAGGTTCCGAACCGGGAGCTGCGGCGCCATTATTATTAATGGTTGACTGGCAAGCCTGTTTGAAACATCATCATCTTCTAAACACCCCATCTCATATACTCTGTAGACTTTATATCTTTTCTAAGAATATCAACCAGTGAAAAGGTGACAATTTCTCCCTGTTTGAACTAGTGGGAGGCGATCGAGAGCCCTTGAGGTGTGAAGAACAAATTGCAATTTAGCACGTCTGTCGGAACCATGTTACGAGATGGGTAGTTGATGTTACTGATACATGGGAACCAACTTCTTTCGCATGTGGTTGTTAAGACCGAAGAGCAAATAAAAGAACTAGACAGCGATGACTTTACCACATGGCCCTTCCCTTCCCCCTTACTTGCCCCCACCCCGTCCCCAAATACTGAGTCCTGACAAAGACTTGGCATGACCACTGCCCTCTCCCCCCAGATTTCCCCAAATCATGTGGATTGCAGTTAATAGTGGTGTTAGTTTAACGTAACGTGATTGGTCAATTTTTGTAATAGCATTAGACCAAACGAATTTCGTTACCGGTCAATCACACCACAGCCTCTTGTCACTGTAAAGCCGAGTAAGAAATGGAGGAGTTTACTGATGTGTCAAGAAAGGCATGAGTTGAGAGCGTGGTGTGTGGGTAGGGTATAAAGCCTTTGCCTTTGTTGTTGGTGAGTTTGATATTCTGTCAGCTGTCACTATGTGTCCAATGGCTGGAAAGTATAGACTGGCATTCAGATTGTTGGTGAGTTTGATATTCTGTCAGCTGTCACTATGTGTCCAATGGCAGGAAAGTATAGACTGGCGTTCAGATTGTTGGTGAGTTTGATATTCTGTCAGCTGTCACTATGTGTCCAATGGCAGGAAAGTATAGACTGGCGTTCAGATTGTTGGTGAGTTTGATATTCTGTCAGCTGTCACAATGTGTCCAATGGCAGGAAAGTATAGGCTGGCGAACAGATAGTTGGTGAGTTTGATATTCTGTCAGCTGTCACTATGTGTCCAATGGCAGGAAAGTATAGGCTGGCGAACAGATTGTTGAGCGAGTTTTTTGCTTGATGTCTCACAAGTTGTAAGAGACAATGATTATGGGAGCGCCTGATAAGCATCGAGGGTGGACCTTGCTGCTTGGTCTGATTGTCTCCTTTCTCCTTTTTTGTCTCACCTACCACCCCACCCCACTCTCTATGCTTAGTTATTATAGATCTACATTGTATCCGTATTTAGTTGTACATGTATCTATATAGTTACATACATGTAGTTTCTTTGAACAAAAGGACCACACACTGACTCTGGTGGCTTTAGCTTTGATGAAAGACCGAACCAGACTCAAAGGTTTGCTGGTTCTAAATGAGTTATAATCTTTTTCAGCCTAGTTTTCATCCCCGCCACCCTCCTCCCTCTTACACACACACACGCACACTAGATTGCTTGCGTATGTGTTTTACTTTCAGTGCAAATCCAAGCTTTCATCAAAGGAATTGTTAATTATTGTAAACTGAAACTATCATATCCCATGAACCTCTCTTTGAAAACTTATTTTTCTTGAAGCCTATGTCTGTAACTCGTCCTTTCTTAAACTCCTAGAACCAGGAAAAATATTTAAATAAAGTTGTCACGTTTGAAAAAAAAATGTAACTCTGTTTTGGCAACAAAAGTCTATTTGGCCGCTTTGTTGTGAACTACAATACGCTCAGTACAAACACAGGTAATCTGCTCTGCCACTTGCCCAGTCCAGAAGCTAACTGGCAACGGTACAGTTTTTGGCCCTATCTGTGGGTAACCGCGTTAGCAGGATGAGGTTTAGTGGTATTTTATCACATCCTCTACAGCATCTTAGAACAAAATCGAGCGCATTCCAAAAACATTTTGAACACCAGCCATACTCACAATCCTAGTTTGACTCAGTATTTCAAGGGGATTTTTCGTAATTGGATTTTTTATCCCCATTATGACAAATCACCTGGATTTTGACAATGATATTTCTTTCAGTAGAATTTTAGATAACATGTCATTTAATATGCCATCTTCTTGTAAGATTACTGTTCAGATTATAATGAAACTATTATACCTAGGTTTTAAATGTTAAGTGCCTGAATAAAACAAAATTTGTGTCAATTTTCTTCAAACTTTAGTTGAATTGGCTTCCTTTAAAATCCAAGATGGCAATGATGGACAATGTAGATTTCCTGATCAGTCACATACGAAATTCTTTTGTGACGAGTGATGACACAAGCATGTCAGAATGGGTTATCACAGAATGTCGCATTCAAGATGAGTTTGACACCAGGAGAGAAGGGAACCACAGGTAGGCACTGACTGAATTTGTACTTTACTGACCAATTTTCACTTTGCATTTCACTTATATTTGCATCCCTCAGAAATCCAAGCTTAAATGAAAATTCTATTTTAATATATATGGATAAAAGAGCATTTGGGAACAATAAAAATGAAAATTATGCATTTTCTTATAAGCTTTTTAATGTTTTGGACATATTTTGACTTATTTCATATAGAAAGACATTTTATCGAACTGTCTGTTCCAAACTGAAAAAAAAACCAAACTATTATTTTAGTTTTGTTTTGGGGATAGGGTCTCGTTTTTAATGAATTCCACTAATTTTTTTTTTCTTGTGCTTTCCATAGACTTGTTCAATAAAAACCTCTTACTACTCATTCTCCAGTTAGAAAAGCATCATGTCCATAGAAAAATGATAATAGCCCTCTAGAAGACTGCTTTAAAAACGTTGCTTATGGAAAACGTTAATTTATCTCACAGTCACAGATAGTTGAATAATCTCTCCTCATGTTTTTGCTATACTGCCTTTATGAATGGCATGTTTCCTTTAAAAAGAATTTTTTTCTTCCAATGAGAATTGTCATTGAAAGACTGCTTTAAAATGAATTGTTTGCTGGGTCCTTTTTTTCATGAAGTTCTCTTGCCAGCTGTAATTTTGTAAAAAATGTTTTTTTTTTTACATTTCACAAGCTTACATCAAGATAAACAGACAAAAAACAAAAAGGCCAACTTCTCCACTGCAGTTGTTGTTTTCTTACTATTTACGCTCAGATACAATCATAACAACGTTGGCAGCAGAAGCGACAGTAACAGTGATTGCCCCTCGGACAACGAACTCAAAGGATCTATGGATATCCATCCAGACATGGATTTTGGTTGGTTGTTAGCCAGTTTTACTAGGCTTATTTTCTTAAAAAGGTTTTAGTTTTAGGCGAAATTAATATTACTCAAAGTATGTAATGTATAATATGGGTTACCATGAGTTTATAAGAATTATTGTAGCTAAAATCTTGTCTTTGCTATTCTGACTGGTTTGAAAATCCATCAGTGTTTATAAAATTTCAGTTTTCATATTTAATGTCACACATTTAATGTCACACTTATTTCCTTTAATAATAGGTAAAAACAGTCACCCCATAGATGGATTGGCCCCCTGTTAAGTTTTTGACAGTTTGTTTGGTATATCCAAATACCATGTTTTTTTCCAGGCGCTCATCGCAGGAGATCCAACACAGCACAGCGTCTTGATGAGTTGAAGAAAGAGAAGAGAAACCAAAGCAAGATCAAGACAATTCAGTGGAAGGATGCTCCAGAAACATATAAAGGTAAATTGGATTTAAAATCATGTCAATGAAGCGCTTGTCGTATTTTAATTTTTTTTTTTCATTTTTAATGACAATCTTGTTGCAGCCGGGAAGGAGAAATGCATGTTTGATAATATAGAAAGAAAAAAAAAGGGCTGAGTCAACTCAGTTCTAAATTGTTTGACCTGTAACGGTGTAAGTCTCAATCAAAGTATATCTTATATAATCAAACTCTGAATGCCCACAACAACAAACCATTTGGGAAGTGCATGATATAAAATACCTTTTTCTAAACATGAAAGTTTGACCTTTGTCGTCTACTCTTATATTATGCCCCTTCCAGCTGAAGAGAAAGGTCATTTGTTTGAGAAGAGAGACATACCCTCTGTGGTACAACAGTCGTCAATAAGTGATACAGCTACCACAGACGAAGAGGAAAATGACAATGTTGATGCAGGGAAGACTGTGAAAAATTCCAAGTTGACAAAGCTGGTGTCGACGCTGTCTAAACAGCTTGAGGAGCTGGAAACGCAAGGCAGCAACCCATTCTTCAAATACGCTAAATTTGACGGCAGAGTGAGTTTATGTTCCCAGAGATATGCATTTCAATCTTGTGGTAAAGGAGGCGACAGGGGGATGTTGAATATTAGTGGCGATATTTTCAATTTCATGTTGTTTATTATCACTAGTTGGGGAAATTTGCAGCATCTTGTTTTTAGGACTGAAAAGTTTGAATTTTTACATTTTAAAACAATTGGGTGGACCAGAAAACAATCATTGTCAAAGTACAGATCCTTGAATATATACATTGTACAGTATTTTCTTCCTGTTTTTGTTGTCTCAGTTCTTGATGCTGATCCTTGCATGCTCTTCCCTACCTTAAATCATTAGTTGTGGTTGCTATAGTGTTACTTTGAATAGCCTGTTTGATTCATATTGACAATGTAAGGTTTTGAATGAGAAGAGTGCTTAACATATCATTCTATCAATTTTTCTCCTAATGAATAAAGAAAATTACTCTAAGCTTGTCACACATTGCCTGTGTCTGCAGACTGCTGGTGGTCAGTCAACCAGGAAGCTGGAAATCTTCCTGGCCTTCCTTCCGCCTGACCAACGAGCCTACCCAATGACCATCGTTGTGACGGCCAATGCCCGAGCTCAGGAGGTTGTGGGACTTGTCTGCTGGCAATACACAGAGGAGGGGCGGAAGCCAGACCTTCAGACTGTAGCTGGCCAGATTGATCCAAAGTAGGAAATAGCTGATTAAGTTTTTTTTTTTTGGGGGGGGGGGGAAGGGGTGTGTGATTTTTTTTTTCCCTTTTTCTGTTCCTTGACTTAAATAAGAATAAGAAATGGTATGAACCAACTGTATGGTATGCATTTTTAAGAATAAGGCTGCCTTTTCTATGTGTTATGTCTTCTCTTCTAATGTAATAGTCTAAACTGTTTGAGCCACATAACATCAAAAATGCACACACATAACATATGCTCCAAACCTTTTAAAAGAAATAACAGACTCACAAAACAATGCAATTCTCTAATCTAGCAAAACATGACGAATTGTCAAAACTTCTCTCCAATCTCCAGTGACTTTCTAAACAAGTTCTCGCTGCACATGGCGGAGGACAACGGAGAGATTGACACAGACTTCCCGCCCATCGTCCCCACAGACCTGGTCTCCAAGTACGGCCTGCCTGGATTTACCAAGTTTGCTCTTGTGGCCAATGCTCCTGTACAGCCAAAGGCAGTTGTGGTTACCATGTGAGGAGTTGCTTTTGTTTTCATTGCCGAAAAAAAAAAACCAACAAACAAAATGAACAAAACTGAAAGCAAAATATCTCTGATTAGTCTTTTACTGTACAAGCACTAATGGGTATTTCATAATGTACTTCTGCTAGATATTCTTTGACTCTTTTTAGGTCTGATCGTGTGTGTGCATATTCATTTCTATTTGCTTGACTAGTGTTTCTCTGCTTAAGGTATAATTATGTTCTAGTTCTAGTATCAGAAATAAGATTGTTTTACCATGTTAAACGTAATTAAAATATGGGTGAGAGTCAAACATTTTTGAGCTATCAGATTCTGAATTGACTGAAATCCGCTGTGCATGTTTTTTCTAGCACTGTTCCGAACCGAGGCTTCAACAAATTCCAGGTGGATTCGATGACAATCACGATGAGAGAGTTGATGGATAAAGTGATCAAAAAGAGGAAGATGAAAGTGAGGCAAGGTGAGCTGTAGGAGTATTTTCTGTGTTGTTTCATTTTCAAGTATTGTTCAATGATATTTTATGCATGATATAGACAATATTTATTTTATAATATTCTTTAAAATATCTTTAAATTTATTCATTCGGTGATTTTTTAGAGAACTAGTTTGTAGGGAGGGGTGCTAGCTTCCAGACTTCATTAAAAAACTTGTCTTAGCTGATATTGACATCATTATGTACATTTATTATTTATATTGACAATCTGTTTATCACTAACCTAAATAATACCGGTAAGAATCTTCAGCATGATAGATGACAGTCACATAGTCAAACATGTAAAAAATAATTTACCTCTTCAATATGATGTGTATGTGCAAGAGACATACTTTGCAGGAACATTGTCTGTACCTCTCCACATATAAAAAATAATTTACCTCTTCAATATGATGTGTATGTGCAAGAGACATACTTTGCAGGAACATTGTCTGTACCTCTCCGTATAAAAAAAAATTATTAACTACTCAGCTTTGGTTTGCTTCATTCTTTTACTTCCCTTTGTTATAATGCTAGATCACCCAGAATGCTTTCTTCCTGCCCATGCCCAGGTCTCAACTACACACTGGAGAAGGCAGGGAAGAGTGAGGCAGGTAAACCTATAGACCTGGACAATATGCTGGGCTCGATGAACTGCCTCGACTTCTATATCATCAGAGAGAACAGTGAGTGAACTTTGATACCTAACAATATCAACGGTTACCTCTTCAAGAGACTGATAAAATTTTTTTAGAAATAGACATGTCATTTGCAAGGACAAAATCAAAGCTTTGAATAAGTGGGAGAAAAATTTAAATTACTCATGATTTTTTAATAAAAAAAAATAATTTATGATAATATCAGATATGTTAGAAAGAGATAGTCGAAATTTAGAGAACTAATAAAACCGGCAAAATTTTGTCATATCCATTGAAGGAGGGGGATTTGGAGGGGATGGGGCAGTAATTTTACAATTATCAATGTTTTATACATGTTGTAAAGTAGAAACATATTTGTTTTCTTTTCAAATTTTATTCTTTTTTTAAATGTTTCAACTGAAGTCTGACTCTGAGCTTGTATTTGATTTTTTCTTATTTGACTTCCTAATCTCCTCATTTCCATGTCAGGCTCTCGCGGCGACATCGAGTCTAACGTAGAAGAGGACCAAAAGATGGCGGAGTCGTTGATGAGTCACCAGTACAAGTCCTTTCATGTCAGTATGGTGCACAAGCTGAGAACCAACACTGAAGTCCAGCTAGGTGCGTGTTGAGAACATATTCAGGATGGCACATTTCCTTATATCTTTTTAACTGATAGTTGATATGAAGTAAAATTGTTTGAAAATGCTTTGCCTAATATTGGATTTTTTGAATAAGATCAAGACAATATTATTTTTAGAAAAATATTGAAAAAGGAGACCAAAAAAAAAATCCCTCCCCCCCCAAAAGCTTAGAAAAATGAATTTACATAGGTCCAGACCTCAAAGTGTATATTTGAGACATTTGGCTTTGAACTTTGTTCTGAAAGATTGTCTGCTGTAGCTGTTTTAGCAGTTTCGCCAGAGTGTCTTGACCTTTTCTCGAACTCTAAAATAAGCAGCATCTTATGTCTGAGCAATAAAGGTTAATGGTGAAGTGAAGTAAATTATTTTTCATTGACTTTATCTGTCATTACTTCTTCAGGTATCAGTGGAGATAAGATAGAGATTGACTTTATCTGTCATTACTTCTTCAGGTATCAGTGGAGATAAGATAGAGATTGACTTTATCTGTCATTACTTCTTCAGGTATCAGTGGAGATAAGATAGAGATTGACTTTATCTGTCATTACTTCTTCAGGTATCAGTGGAGATAAGATAGAGATTGACTTTATCTGTCATTACTTCTTCAGGTATCAGTGGAGATAAGATAGAGATTGACTTTATCTGTCATTACTTCTTCAGGTATCAGTGGAGATAAGATAGAGATTGACTTTATCTGTCATTACTTCTTCAGGTATCAGTGGAGATAAGATAGAGATTGACCCACTGGCTGTGAAAGGAACCGCTCGACTATTTAGGCAGAAGGCCATGACATACGATGCCGATAGTGTGGCTGCCTGCGACATCACAGAAACCAGAAGTAGTGGTAAGTGCTGACAAAATGTTACCTTACATGGGATTATCTTTCACCACATTTAATGGTGAACTTTATATTTCTTGGCCACATTTCCACAATATAAAATGTTCAATACCGATGTAATATTATAGCTTCATCAATGGATATGAGAGACCATGAATAGTTTTAGTATTTGGAAAGTTTGTCTTCTTCAAAGACATTCAATGTTTTATATTTGCTTTCAGGTAAAGCAGTGTTCCGCATGACTTATCTCAACGGCATGGACTACAAGCATCACTACTTCGAGGCCGATCAAGCAGTGGCGCAGGAGATTGTGGAAAAAGTCAACAACATCCTAGAGCTGAAGTTCAGCCAGGTGAGGAAAGAGTTTGTCTTCACGCAAGAGAGGAAGGCCCTTCAGAAGCGAGACTCGATCAAAAGGGAGTCGATGAAAGCTTCCCATCATTGACACAAGAGAGGATCTAAGAATATTTTTTGTTTAATAAAGTATTACCACTGCCTTGGAACACACCAGCCCTGAGATGGCTGTGTATGACTGGGACCTGAAAACATGCGCAGTTAAAACTATGGCTGGGAATAGCTCTTCAGCGAGATTGTTGCCATAAGTAGGCTGGAATTGTGAAAATAGTCACAGCGTCAATAGCTCAGCCCTGAGATCAATACTTCAAATGGACTGGACTTGTATAAATATCCGGTGACACAAGGACATGGCATACCACGGCCCATTGCAATACTCTGTGCACAGATCTCACTTCTCTCCCCTGGCGTTTTGGACTTGGAGGCGAGGGTTCTGGTATAACTTGGAATCTGGGTCCTGTGTGGAACAGCCACAAATCCTTCACTAGCACCAAAGAGGTTTTTCTATTCTGGTAATCGTTTTTAGCACTCTCTAGTTTACCCTTTCTTAAGTCTGCACTTTGTGAAAGAGAGGGAATCATGTGTCTTAGACTAATCTTTGTATTGAAATAACTTTTTGATATCAAGTTCTCTATTTATTTTAATGTACCAGCATTTTCCAGGCGCCAAATGTTCAGAGCATGGTTCTAGCTTCATGTGTTCATACAGAATCCTTTTCTGGCAATTTTTTTTGTGGCTTTTTTGTTACAATTGTTCATGGATTTTGATGATCTGAACTATGATTGTAAATTACGCCCAACCTAGAAGTGATCCTTTTTAAATAGTTGCCTTTCAAAAATGCTTGTTTAAAAGAATTTGAGACACTTATTGGTGATATTTTTTGGAGAATATCATGTGAAAATCATCCATTTAATGCTTATATCTGTTTTTTGATTTTTGTCTAGATATGTATCGTGTAAAAAAGTTGCAGCTCATATTGAGCTACAGGTATTATAACTAGGTGCTTTTTAATGGTCATAACTCAACAAGAGTGTCCACTGATCAACATTTTTACCAATGGGAATAAACTCAATCAAACGATGGACACAACAACACTGAAATTACATTAAGGATAGCACAAGTAAAAAAGAGTTTCCAGGAAATGAAATCCGTACAAACATATAAATACATCTCCATTCACATAAGAAGAGCCTTGGAGTGCTATACTGACCTCATCCTGGTGTATGGATGCTAGACCTGAATAATTTCAGCACGGCTATGAAAGAAACTGGAGGCAACAGAAATGTGGTTTCGATGGGGAGTGCTACAAATTTCATGGACTGCAAAGAAATCAAATGAAAAAATGTCATTAGAAGCTTACATAAGATCACTCATAAATTTTTAGAGTATGTAAATGTCAAGCAACCTTTTTCGGCAATGTGGTAAGCATAAACTAGAAAATCTCGTGACAGTTGGAATGGTGGAGGGAAAACAGCATGAAAAGGTGTTAGACGTACTAATAAAGTGACTAAATGCACTGACAGAAGCTCAGTGAAAGCGATGAGGGATAGAGATGGGAAGAAGGTTATGATCGCCTACGCTAAAGAGCAGGGCACCTGATTGATTGTTTGATTAGTTATGTCTATATGGGTATACCTTTGTTTACCCAATGATGCTGTCTTCAGGACAGGCAGTAGCAGCAGAAGTTCATCAAGAATTATCAAATGTCAATATCTTCTAGTGTTCTAGTCTAAGCTGGTTAATAAAGAGAAAAATGTTTTGGCCTCTCTCAAATTACACCTGATGATGTTTACATCTACTTCCATTTAGCTTCTTGTAGGTAGTTTAGGGAGCAGAATATAGAGTGGGAGTATGTAGAGTTCTAAGAATATTCTTAGCAGGTCTATTAAAAAAAAAACTTCATACTTTTGGCCTTAAGTCTATATGAAATAGTAAGCATTTTTACCACTCAAAAGATAGCGTATTAAAATCAAAATGGGAAAATGAATAGTGAATAAATAATCAAGGTGATTGGTACTGATTTAGGCATTTGTAAAATGTTCAGTCTGTGACATTATTTTTCGTTTTCTAAGTGATGCGTTTTGGGAAAGCTAAAAGTAATATAAACCAATCTTGGGCTCAAAATGGGCCATTCTGATCCTTCAAAAAATTAAATGACTTCAAGCCTTTTGGTTGTCTGGAGACGTGTGTAGAAATTCTTGTGGTTTTCAGCATGTGACTTTTCTACTTAATGCTGTTGTATAATATTTACATAAAGATGTTGTTCTTAATGGTGCTCTTTTCATTACTCATTGTGTAATTCATTGACTGAGCCTGCTTCTCTCCCTTGGAGTTTGATCACGAAACTTTCAAAATTATCCTTATTCCCTTTTCCAAATTGCTTATTATTATTTTTTTGTCCTAATTTGATGCAGATTTTTGTAATGAAAGTGATTTAATTTTCCTTCACAACTAAGCTTTTATCAGTTTTTTATTGCCGCAATTTGACTTAGATTTTGTTGAGCAAATAAAAAAGAGATGCATGTATTTGCATTGAATTGCAACAATCCTTTGCTTTTATATATATATATATATATATATAAAATTTAAAAAACGTGTCAAGATGCACTGTTGAAAGTTTTTTTTAAGATGCACTGTTGAAAAGTTTACCCGTTAATTGCCCAACTAGACACACTACAAAGTTATGGTGCGTAACGGAACATGAATTTGACGTTACGTCATACACATTGTGTTGTTATCACCTGAGGAGCACCCTCAACCTCGCAGAAAGCAGGAGAAAAAAATGGCTGATAAAACATGAAACAATGTGTAAAAAATGTATCACTGGAGGTATAAAATTCTTTTTTTTTTTTTTCCAACAAATCCTCAAGCTACATTCCTTTCATGTTTGCGTTGTTTTTTTTTGTTTTGATTATTTGAATGTCTGCATTGGAAATATTCTTCAAGAACTATGGAAACTGTATAGGTTTTTTACTAGACATAAGAATTATCATGTTTCAGTTGTTGATTAAGGGCTAGGGGTAGTAGATATTTGAGGCTAAAATAATTTTTTATGTGTTTTTACTAAATAGTGCTGTGATGTACATTGATGAGGAAAAATTGTTTTTAAAAATCTTGTATGAATAAAAAAAATGGTAAATATTTATTTTTAACTTATTGCCGATTTGATTTCATAAAAAATAAAAGCAATCCATTACCATTAATATAAGTTTGAAGATTTGTTTTGCCTGGTTCAGTGTTTGTTGTTTTTTTTGTCTGAGAGAGTCTACAAACTAAAAAAAAAATATTCATAGCACATTACACAGTGGCTTCTTTCTGAGAACTCACTGCTTTAGACCCAGCCGAATTATTTATATATGATTATCTAATAACAATTTTTTCACTTTATTTTACATCAGTAAGAACATGTTCTCCCTCAGAGGGGGGTGGGGACGGGTTGAAGAGAGATTTGCCATCTGTGAGCTGAGTGCTTCTATCTTTGTCAGCGATATTTGGCGTGACAAGAAACTGAGCCAGTGTGTGTTGGTGTTTTGGGCAGGGTGACAAAGAAGGCTCAAACTACATACAGTGGAAACCTCAAAAACGGAAGTCTGATTATTCGAATTTTGCAAGATGATAGGTTTTTTTTTCTCTTTGGCTTTGTTAGAATCGCACTCATATTTCAAAGTATTTCTGATTTAATTCTCTTAATTTGAAGTCGATACCACCTCATAAAGCATCATAAAATTGCTACATGCATCTCTCAAGCAGCAAGCAATGCCAATCACTGCCCGTGAAAGGCTGATCAGTGCGCTTACAAATCAAGAAGGGAGCAGACGCATTAACAATTAAGTGTCAGTAGGAAATCTGTACTGATACTGATAGCAACGTGGCTCAGGGGAAGGGGAGGGTTGCTCGTTGCAGGCTCAGTACACTCTCACTCAATGAGTCTTAGACTTTGTTATACCCATTTTTGTAATTCGAATACTCTTAATTCAAAGATTTAATCCATTCACCTACAATTTGAATTATGAGGTTTCCACTGTATATATTATATTAGAGGATCAAAGAGGTCATTTCTTGTGTCATCACTTTCTAATGCAGGGTGAGTGAGCTGTGTTAGGGTAGAGGACAGGCAGAAAATTGAATGGTTAATGAAGTACAGTGCCCACCACGTAGACCGACATCACCTCTATCGACTTTTTTCTTATATGCTTTATCAAGCCCAAATTTTCCTCCTGTTTGCTGTCTGTAATTAGTTCTCTGTATCGACTCTCTTTCTCTTCTTTTCTCTGTTATCGACACAGATATCACCAAGGTAACCGGGCAACGGAGTCCTGGTGACAAAAAAAACCCAATGATCTCATTCACGTCTTTGTCTCTTTCAAAATGCCTCATGCTGATGTGCTACATCGCAAAGCGAGTAGCAAACCCTTTGGCACCAGTACTTTTGTTACTGTGACTGAAGGTGTGGTGGGATGACAAAGTTGGGGAGGGGGGAGGTGAACCGTGGTGCAACCACTGGGCCTGTAGTTTAGAGTATCATGTTCAATGATTCACGGGGAGTGGAGAGGTTTAGCCTACTGGGCTGAACGGTAGGTGTGTTGGGACCTTGAAAAGTTGAACTCTAGTCCAATCAAGAGATGCACAATCAGTCAGTCAGGACTAGGCTAGCATTTATCAAGCCTGCAGTACAACAATTGCCTGCACAGAACCCACAGGTTGAGTGAGGAGGGGAGAGAGAGACTGCACTTGTGCAAGAGAAAAGCCACATGCATTTATCAAATTTTTCAAAGCAAGGGAAGTAAAAAATTAAAAGAGTTCACAAGCTACTAGTAGATGCCTCTCTTTAAGTATAAAACCCTGCACTTAAAGCACATGCACATGTAGAGTAATTTAAAAAAAAAAGGTATTTACATTGAAAGAGACATATTTATATCGACATAGAAATTTTTTACCCTTATAAGTTGATATATCAGGAGTGCATGGTATTAACAAACACCCAGAGATCTAGATCATAATCATCAATTTCCATGAAGTGTTGTGGCAGGGACAATACAGTGGATTTGATCAAATCCAGGGCTGCTGGGTGCTTGTAAATTGAAAATGATATCAATGCCAATGAAAAATCAGTAAAAATCAAATTTTGATGAAAAAATTCGGAAATTTCATGAAATGCTTTCAGTTTTTTCTCAAGTTCCATTTGGTCTGTTGATTTTCTTAATTGCGACTCCCACATCTCCTGTGTATTCTTACTCAGTTTCATTTTAGTTTTTCCAAGGTGCGGTTCTGAAGCCACGCACAGCCTTTCTAACACGAAAGTAAGGGTGATATCTGTAAGTTGGTTTCTTCTTTTAAATTAAATAAGACTAGTGATTAGGCCTGATAGAGCCTTAAATGGGTTTTATTTGAATCTTGTTACATCATACTTTGATTTATCCTTACAAAATGAAACTTAGTCTTCCTCAAATAAAATATGTGAAAAGGAAATGAAACTAAAGAACAAATATATAATGACAAGTATACTACTGAAAGAAAACTGACAAAACAACACTAAACCACATTAATTTTCCTTTTTGCAATTGCATTTATTGTTGATAAATGGTGTAAACAGCCATTTAGAATATAACTTCTAGAGCAGAGATAAAGCAATGAAATTCTCTTTGATTTCTGCTGTAACTAAACTAAGGAATACCTGTAGTGATGCTTGAAGCATGCTTGACTTGGAGTCTTAATAAGTTTAGACTAGAATCAAAATACTTAAGCTAGATTTTGCTGACACATTAACAAAATACATGTAATGTGACAAACATATGTGACATATTGAATCAAAAGTGATAAAGAGAAATTTACTGCATTCATAAAACACAGCATGTATCACAGAATAGATTTACCATCATATTACGCTGTTATTTTTATTTACAAAACAAGCAGATGCCATTTTTTTTTGTATAGTATTATGTATGCTTGCCCAACCTCACTTCAAAGAAAGATTCTCTTCCCCCTTTCTTTCCCCTCTCCTACAAAAGTCCTTTTCCAAAAAAAAAAAAAAAATTTCAAGCCTTGTATTTGGATCATAACAGAAAACTCTGTGACATACAAAACATAATCCAACCCTTTCTCATAAAAAAAAGAAAAATGTTCTACTGTTTTGCACTTATTTTTTGTTTATCTTAACCTTTGTCCAGAAATTTTGCAGTTTCCTCTTTCTTTAAATTACTGTAAGAAAAGATACTGTGTATTCGTCATTTTCTTGTCTCCCAACTGTTTTCTTAGACAATAAATGCAGACTAGAAAAGAAATATTGTTTTGATAAACATTTTTTAGCTTGCTGATTTGAAAAAGAAATTACCAACTAGAATTAAAGACTTAATATGTCAGTGAACAGCTCTGAAATCGTAAAACTGTTTTTAAAAAAAAGCAAATACTTTAATAAATTCAACAAAAGCAAACTCGAATTGGAAATTCCATTTTCTTGTCTCTTACATCCCCTCCATCCTACCCCAAGGATGAAAGCCATGGGTCAATTAAAACCAGTTTATACATTTCACACATTAATCTGTAATTTGCAAGCTTAGAAAAGATGATTTCATATTTTGCCTTTTCAATTCCACCCTTTCCCTTAAAATTTAATTTATTCAAAAAGACAAGATACATGTACTATGACAACGCATCCAAATATCTTACACAGTGCACATGCATAGACGGCTTCATTCAAACAAAATGATGTTAAATTAGGTATGACAAGCTATTGCTGGTAAAAGCCATGAGTACATGAACTTGGAGAGTCAAACTAAAGGCAAATATCTCTTTAAAACATGACCATACCTACTCATTAAGTCAGACTACTGGTTAATATCTCTTTAAAACATGACCATACCTACTCATTAAGTCAGACTACTGGTTAATATCTCTTTAAAACATGACCATACCTACTCATATAGTCAGACTACTGGTTGATATCTCTTTAAAACATGACCATACCTACTTAAAAGCCACACTAAAGAGAAAATACAGAAAAGTACGGCATAATTAAACCAATCTAAAGGCAACACAACATGGCACATAATGCTGAAAGCCACTTCTATAACACCTTGAAGAGACAAACAAAAGCAAATATTGAAAGAAATGCTATATCAGTCTGAAGACAAAGAAAGGGTAGATAACATTACTTTTCATGAAAAGACAAATCAATTCTCTCTTGACAAAACAAGTAAAACAGAAAACTGCGACAAAAGGTAAATTTGAAAATGTATAATTAGCATTTAAAATGTTGATCCATTGCGTCTCTCTTACAATAGCTGTGGTTATAACTTTCTTGCCTTGAAATCAAGTTTTATCTATCAAAAGCATCATGTTTGGATATTGCAATCTCAAAAGATACACTTAAAGGGTCATATTTATTTAAAAAAACATCATCTACACCTTCAAAGATAGTTTTTTTGTTTAAAAACTATTTTCTGGGTAAAAAAGAAAGATTCTGGTTAAGACTTGAATTTCATCCACCCTCTTCCATGACTTTATTAGATAACGCTGCATGACACTACAAAAACATATTTCAATATCTCCTTTCACTATGATGCAATACATCTTTGCAGAGTACTATAATTTTGTAAACAGAAAAAAAAAATTACAATACATATATGAATATAGATATATATTTCAAAAATGTGTATAGAATGTAAATAGTTTGTTATTATTGCTTTGTAAATATACTGTTTTGTACACAACATATAATATCAAAACAAAAGCACTCTATAAAACGGGAAATATTGCTTAGCACATGGCTAATAAAGGCAAAATATTCAAAAAACAAAAGGCCAGAAGCCTTCACTTAAAAAAAAAAATGAGTTATGCATGTGTTTCTTTTCCCCTTAAGGACTGCAAAAAGTCTTCACTTTCTCAGGGCTGCTAGCTGTTCTTTTATTTCCCATAGAACTAATTGGATGCATCAAACAACTTTTCATGGTGAATACGCAAGGTATTTATAAATATAAATTACGTTAATAAAGACAAGATGTTTACACTGCTTTTCTTGTATTGAGTATAAAAAAAATTAAATATTGATGATTATGCTCAATTTTTCCATCTGTCCCCACAAAAAACTTAGCTATCTAAATGTGAGCCATATACACATGTATTATTTGTTAAGTGTTTAAAAAAAATCCCTTGGGGGGATTTGTAACTCTTATGCAGGAAAATAAATTGCCCAATCAGTTGAAATTGTTCAATCTGACTAAGGAAAAGAAAAACCCCGTGTCCTTATAAAATTTAAGGTGAGGAAGTTTTTTTCAAATTATAATCAAATCAGTATCTTTGATTTCCTAACAACCTTCATAAGCCTAGAAATATATCTGAGATGTGAACTTGCAATATTTTTTTTGTGTTGAATTGTACTGTTGGTTTTGCAATTTCTTTAAAAAAAAAAACCCTAAAATTCACTTCAACAGTTGATAACGTGATAATATCATGGCAAACTTTTCCAATATCCCAAAATGTACCTTATGATTAATTTTTTTTACGAGCAGCTTTTTTATGTTTCATAGAAAGCAAAATACATTTATCTTATACCTCAGATTTTTAGCTTTCCCTTTCTCTTTTTTTTTTTTTGCTTGGCAATGATCTTAAAATTAAATTAAGTTCTAGAAGAAAGGTGCTTGCCACATTTGTTGATCCGATACTTCATTTTTTATCTTGTTCAATAAATCTTAACTTCCACAAAATGCCCATTTTTCCTGAAGTGTTTTTCCTTAGATTTTTTTTGGTGTCCCGCTGCAGCCATTGATCACATTTCTGAAGCAGCCAGCTACATGATCAGGTTCAGAGTTTTGTGTCTCTCTTTGGACTGCGATTCTGGCTTTTCCACACAGGCGGGATCACACAGACTGGTTTTCCCCTACGAGGGTGCCACACCAGCATCTGGGCGGAATTGGCACAAGGTGGGGTGAGAGCACAGCGGGGGATTGGCACATTGTAATCAAGTATGATGGGTTGTCGTGGCACCGGATTGCTGATGAGAGTCGCACGCTCTCCTAGAGAGCACCGAGGATCCACGGCAATCTCCAGCTGCATACACCAGGATATTGTCTGTGAAAATGACGCTGACCTGGTTATGTGAAACACTCAGCATTTCAAAGGAAAATGGGTCTGCTATTGTAAAAACTTATTTAAAAATCATCATGATTATATGTTAAACACAAGAGCAGTACATAATGGGCAAAAATGAGTTGGTTTTTTTTATTAAAGAAAAAACAGGTCTGCTTTTGTTAAAACTTATTCAAAACTAAATATCATTCAATGTATACGACACCAATGAAATACAAATAAAGTGGCATAATGAGAGGAAAGCATCTTGACCACTGAAGATCGGATTTACATTTCAAATACATTTTTACACATTTAAAAATATAATTTTGAGCCACATTTCTCCAGCTAAGCTCCAATCACAGTGCTATCAACTGTGGCAAAATGATCGGTCAATTAATTTTCAATATGGCTGCGCCAAAATTCTCTCAAAACCATGTCTCCTTCAAAGAATAGAGAATTTTTTTTTTTTGTTTTTTTTTTTTTATGCCCCATCAGGAATAGACAAGAGGCGCCACTCATTTAACCCTTTTCTGACTGATCTATTTTATACCCTAGAAAGTGTGATTTACAGTGAATTACATTTATTTATTATCGTAGTTATTCTTATAGAGAAAAAATCCAACTGAGTATCTCTTTCAAACAATTCCACACAGTTTTGACAATCAGTTACTCCAAAAGCTGTGGTAAGACAAGAACTGTTTTCATCATATGATTATCTTAATCTACACATGCTACACACCTAGTCATTTTCTCTACATATTTAAGTATATGGGTATAAAGCACTCCTTGTCTTGGGAAAATAAATTAAAAAATGTTTCTTTTACCTCTTTGGTTTTTAGATTTATAACGTGCTTCACCAAATTTGAGCATTACTTAGGGCGAAAATAAAATAAAGTTGATAGAAACTAAGATTTTTAGTTACGAATGCATCTCAGGTTCGAATAATTCAGTCACTTGAGAAAACAAGATTAAAAAGATTAACAAGATAAAATGAAAAATGTAAGAAAATATGAAAACAGAGGAAGACACTTATGTATGGAATCATACAGTAAGAAACACAACTGAGTATGGAATTAGGCATATAATTTTAAGCTACGAAATTAGCAAGTGAGAAAGAAGTACTATTTTTAACTGTTTAAAATTGGTTTAAAAACTGGTTTAAAAGCCAGTGTCGAAAACTGGGTTACCAATTTAAAATTGTCCTTGTTAGATTTATGCCCACAGGTCCAGCGATCAAACAAAAACGTTCTACTATCAATCCATGACCATATTTAGCTTTAGGTTTAAGAAACTCTTTTCCACACCTTCTGGCAGCCCGCTTTTTGTGGAATCTTCTGTGTGTCCCCAGACTTCGCTGCCCGATGCCCCTGTCGCGCGCGTCGCGCCGGGAGCGGGCTCTGTCGCGGGGCACAGCTCAAGTACGTGCTGGCCGAAGGGGGAAAAGGGGTCTGTCCGGTTTCAATGCTTGGCAAAGCTGTCCTTCGGCTCTCGTTGTTTCCCCTGCCCAGAGTCGTCCAGGCCATGGCCCAAGATGGCCCCATCTTTAGGTAAACAAAGTCTGCCGACTAGAGTGGTCGGTTCAATAAAGTGCGGCTTTTTTGCGCTCGCCTGCTCTACCACATAGAGCACCATTGACACATATAGATTTACTCGATCATGTATTGTTGTATTTTAAAGGTAGTTTTTGGTGTAGAATAGTGTTTGTTTGAAGACAACAAGGTATATGAAATCTTTTAAAAATTTCAATATTAGCATCCGAGGAGCAAGCAGTGGAACTGAACGGGGTGTGGCGTTCGGATCACCTGCCGAAGGTGTAGGGGGACAAACACGTGAGGAATGCATCCTGTAGACAACTGCAGGACCTTTCTAATGCCACAGCCACTGACGCTCCCAGTTGAGGTTTAAAGCATGAATAATATGTATGGCATAATTAATACTCTGATCAAAAGCGTATGGTAGAGCAATTGTCATTTATACTGCGCGAAATTTGTCTAAAAAACAAGACCATACAAGCAGACCATTTGAAGACCGTTAAAAAGAGACAATACAAGCAGATCATGGGAAGATTTTTTAAGAAAAGAGACAAATCAAACAGACTATTATTTTGAAGATTTAAAGAAAGAGACTATAAGTACAAACAGACCATGTGGAGTTTTTAGAAAAGAGACATTACAAACAGACTAAGTGTGAAATTTTAAAAAAAAGAGAGACTCTACAGACAAACCGGGGAAAGTTTGTGGGATTAAAATACTGATGAAAAGTGGGGCAGGTTAAAGAGAGGCGATAAAAAGAGATTAAGTAGATGGAGCAGAACAAAGCTGTACTAAAGCTTAGGAGTTACATATCAGTGACTTTTTTATGTATTACACACACCTGGCTGGCTGTGGGTGGTGAATGTTTATCCTCCTCTAAGTCAGCGGTGTCCAAACTTCTTTAGGCAAAGAGGGCCAGAAATTGGTTTCATGAAAATGTGGGGGTCAGACTATTCAGCCTGACATTCTTTGAAACATTAGCGTTTAATTATTTTTTTTACTTTATGTGACAGAGGTTGGGGGTCAGTGTAAAAAATTTGAGCACGGGCCGTATTTGGTCCGAGGGCCGGACTTTGGGACATGCCTGGTCCAAGCGATCTTGTCACTGGATTCGGGACAAGCATGAACCATCTAAAGTTTTAGCAAAGCTATCACAGGATCTCTCAGTGCGCCCTCAATTTCAAAGCTCGTCATAGAAAAGGATACAGACCTCGACCAATCGAGCGCGCGTTATCACTGAAGCAGTTCTCAGTTTGTTGAGCTGTGAATCAATTTGCTTTCCTAAACCACTTGTACTAGAATATTGAAATCATCACTTCTCCACTTTGTTCTTTTCCAAATTTGTAACTTAATTTAAACGAAAATAACGCAGAAAGTTATGTCGGAAAAATTGCACATTACTGGGCGTGAGGATACTGAGCTATGATCACCAATGCTATATTGATTTTATCAAATTCTCTTTGAAGTCATTGGCGATTAGTTAAATACATTTGATTTTTTTTTCCTAATATCATGGCTGAGTTTTGTCCGTTTTTATTGAATTCATTAGCATTTTGCCTCAGTCTCTCATCTCTTGACAAATGTTTTGTGCCACTCAGAGTTTGGCTATAAGTGTATCTAAAGCGATTCATATCTTCGCAAGGAATGTTCTGGATTAAGAGAGAAAATCGACCAAACACAAATAGATTTTTTTTTCATTTACCATGGCAATCAAGATGAATTATTTGTTAAAAATTGGAAAATAGTTTTTGTGACATTTTTTTTTTAGTTTTTCTTTCTTTGCTTGGGAGGAGTTACTGGTCAAATTTTTATTAAGTCTCCTCAAAGCTCAAGAGAGTGAAATATTATGATATAATTATGATGGATAATATATTGCTTTTCCTTAAACAATTTCTCATGCATTAGCAGTTTTGTTTTTTTGCAGTTTGACTTATCTGGTTTCTAACTCTAAGTGATAAACAAATTCAAAATTCTAAAGCTTGGATAGAATCAGTGAAACTGAACAACTTGCGTGTAAAAATTGTTCCGATTTCCTTTTTCCCCTATGTGGCGGAGTGCTCAGTGTTTTCCTTATGTAACGATAGAAAATTGTAACAGGAGAAAATATAAATACCCGTGTCGAGGTACAAAAGATTGTCGCATTTTCTTCCTAGATCTAATCACCACGCCCATTTAAGCGTACGGGGCAGGATTATAATAAAAAATGATTAAATTTATTTAAATTGTTAATAATTTGTTTTCTCTTCAACATCAAAGTGACACAATTTTACAAAAAAAAATGAAAAAAGAAAACATAGCTTGAACCTGAGGAAAACTCTGTAACATTTTTTAAGCTAGGAAAGATAGCTTCTACTCGTTTTAACACGTCAAAGTGCAATTTTATAGCCTCCCTATTGCCTCCCCCCTCCCCCGCGCAATAACGAATCTTTAAAAAAACTGTATACATGTCTATAACCAGAAAAAGTGTTCTTTTATTATACACATATCATATCATTTCAGAGAAAAACAAAAAACAAAACACAGAACAAATAAACTCATATCGATTTCGGTGAAAAGCATAAAAAGGGAAAACGTAGACGCTTGCAATATTCGAATCAGTCTTTAATTTAAAAGAAAAAAAAGGAAAGCAATATTTTCCAACAAGCCTCTGTGTTGTTGTTTTCTCCGCCAGGTATTTCTCTCACATCCACCCGAAGCGGCAGACAGCCATGAGGGCCACGGTGATCCTGGGCGCTGTTTCTGCCGTCATTGCCGCCACGGTGGACCTCAAGTTCCTCATGGAGCTTGTCCTCATCGCAACCCTCCTGGCCTACGTGATCGTGACCTTCGCTGTCGTGTTCATCCTCTACGTGAAAATAGATACCAGCAAAGAAGAAAACACGCCCCTTATTTCTGTCCAACCAAAGTACAGTGAAGGAGAAAGGGCGGGGCAATACGATTTTGACAGTTCCCACAGGGCGAGAGAGACCCACAGCAAGCACGCGTCAAAGCTTCGACTGTCCGACTCAGAAGCTAGTGATGATAACGCGTTCGATGAGGACGGAGAGTCCCTGTTCTGTCCTTAACCAGGTCAACTTCGAGACTCCGGGGATCTAGATCAGCCACGGAAAAACACGACACAATCCCTGCTTTAAACGTGCCTTCAAACTCGAGCAAAGTCAGAAGACATTCGGATAACGCACCTCCAAACGGCGAGGAGCCTGGCTCACATCTTAAAC
Source organism: Elysia crispata (assembly GCA_033675545.1). Lineage (NCBI taxonomy): Eukaryota > Metazoa > Mollusca > Gastropoda > Plakobranchidae > Elysia > Elysia crispata. Next base: position 1,940 of record JAWDGP010007718.1, on the reverse strand, counting down.
CCCACGGACAGCAGACGGCATCTAGTATTGAGAGATCTAAGTCCAGCTGCCGCCCCAACTACCAGAAGGCGTGTGTACCGCTCCTGAGGCCCGCAGCTCTCTGCCTGTCCACTGTGGCTCGATTCTTGTGTGACGGTCGGCACATATCCGACTTTCTCAAACTGTTGATGTTTCAATCCCGTAAACAAATCACTGTGTTGATGGTGTGTATCTATGCCGGCATGTTTGTGGTGTGTGTGATTCTCTGCCATCTCTCGCCCCAGCTGGACAGAGGGGAGCCTGTGACCGCTGTGATTCTCACTGTGTCAGCAGGAGTTGCAGTGGTCTCAACCATCCTACTAGTTGTGCAGCCACAGATCCAAAGGTAACTCATGCTGGAAAATCTCTAGTTTGGTAAATTTCCTCTTCTCATCTACCTCTATATATACCGAGGTCAACAAAAACTTGAGATCATTTCGACATCTGGTTTCAAATGCGATACGCCTCTTGCTCGAAATGCTCTTGTATTTTGTATTTATCTGTTTGTATATTTAAAGGAAACGCATTTGAAAGGATTTAGAAAAAAAAATGAATGAAAAGAACATATGTTGATGGGGAATCAAAAAGACATGCAAAAATATAGTTAGAAAGACAGACAAACTGTGGAACTGCCAACGCCGAAATCAGAGTCAAACACAGTTGTATTAACAGAAGGAGATACTGGCACACAGACGGGCCGGATGAGGGATAATAATTGAAGAGAGAGAGAGAGAGAGAGAGAGAGAGAGAGAGAGAGAGAGAGAGAGAGAGAGAGAGAGAGAGAGAGAGAGAGAGAGAGATAAAATAATAAATTTTGACTTGAGACTATAAAATTAAAAGGTTCCTCTAGGTTTTGCCGATTTTGCTCCTCAGTGAATTACCTCCTTTACCAACCAACTAAAGCTAACCAGTTGACCTAAAAACCTCTTAGGGTGAAACATGTTTCAATTAGGCCAAAAACCTTTTACATTGATAACAGAATATCTAGTGAAAGTGGAAGACCCAGGTAAAAAATTCAAATAAATTTTTGAAGGGGATTAATATTTAGTATATATTTCATTATTTAATTTTCCTTCAGACCATACCAAACGTAAAAAGAGCAATAATACCGTGAAATATATTATGACCCATACAAATGTGATTATTGCCCTTTTAGTAATAAAGGACATGGAAGTAACTTCGGAGTGTTGTTTTTAATTCACCCTGAGGCAGTAGAACTAATGGTCATTTTGAAGTAATGAATTCCCTTGTTTCTGCTAATGATTGTATTTTTAAAGCATTGGCAATGACTTTCGATATTTTTGTTTTATTAATTTCCATCCATTCTCAAAGATTTTATTCCTCTGTAATGAATAGCTGGCTGAGTTTTCCCCTTGTTCTTTCAATCTTATTTGCTCCTGGAGCTGATTAGCTTTGGCTCTAAGATTTCCCGCCTTTATTTCAACCGGAGCTGAGTAGGTTGGCTCTTGTCTTTTAGTTTGACTCAACTAAAAAGTCATTATGTTGGACTCTCATGTCTTTAGTTTGACTCAAATCCAAACTCATAAGCTTTGACTCATGCCTTTAGTTTGACTCAACCAAACCTGAGTAGCTTGACTCTTGTCTTTAGTTTGACTCAACCAAAGTTGAGTAGCTAGACTCTTGTCTTCAGTTTGACTCAACCAAAGCTGAGTTGCTTGACTCTTGTCTTCAGTTTGACTCAACCCAAAGTTGAGTAGTTTGACTCTTTGTCTTTAGTTTGACTCCAACCAAAGCTGAGTAGCTTGGACTCTTGTCTTTAGTTTGACTGAGTCGCTTGGCTATTATCTTCAGTTTGACTCGAATCCAAAGTTGAGTTGCTTTTTTCTTGACTTAAGTTTGACCTAACCAAAGCTGAGTAGCTTGTTTCTTGTCTTCTAGTTTGACTCAACCAAAGCAGAGTA
>JAWDGP010007716.1:7500-19850 GCA_033675545.1 Elysia crispata | reverse complement strand
ACCTTTTTTTCGGCCGTGATTACGCGGACAAATACACCTACCCACACACACTCCGTTTTTTTAGACACATAATGTCTAAAAAACGCGCTTTACACCTTTTTGTTAAAATTACCTTTTTTTGCTCTGTACTCCTTCTCCTTACCCCCGAAACACTTCCTAATCATCTTTTCCGGCAAACTAACCACCAAAAAAAGTTAAAAAGCTCCCTAAAAGAGAAAAAAAAATTTCTTTTTTTTTTTAATCTATTTCAAATTTTCCCGCTCCCCTTACGGAAAAAAACAAAACCACTTACTTTTTTCCCCCTTTTTATCACCGGAAATAGGAAAACCGCAAGGGAAACTGTCGTTTTAAAAAAATTTTTTTTTTTTTTTGACTTTTTTTTTACTCCTCGTAATCGGAAAAATTGCCACTTACTTTTTTTTTCGAAATTCCGACTTAAAGTGCCCTAAAATGCCGCTAAGCGCGCTCAAGTTTCATTTTTTACAAATTACCTTTTTTCCGCCGTGATTACGCGTACATATACACCTACCCACAAACACACCGTTTTTCCGACACATTATGCCTAAAAAACGCGCTTAACACCTTTTTCTTAAAATTACATTTTTTTCTTCTCTACTCCTTCTCCTTACCCCCGAAACACTTCCTAATCATCTTTTCCGGCAAACTAGCGACCAAAAATGGTCAAAAAACCTCCCGAAAGTAGGAAAAAATTTTTTTTCCTTTTTTTATAATTTTTTTCACATTTTCCCTCTCCCCTTACGGAAAAAAACAAAACCACTTACTTTTTCCGCCCTTTTTATCACTGGAAATAGAAAAACCGCAAGGGTAAACGTCCCATGAGAATTTTTTTTTTTTTTTTTTTATTTAAATTTTTTGGATCCTACCGCTCCTCGTAATCAGAAAAATTACCACTTACCTTTTTATTCGAAATTCCAACTTAAAAGGCCTAAAAATGGCGATAAGCGCGCTCAAGTTTCATTTTTTACAAATTACCTTTTTTTCCGCCGTGATTACGCGGACACATATACCTACCCACACACACTCCGTTTTTCCGACACATTATGCCTAAACAACGCGCTGAACACCTTTTTCTTAAAATTAAATTTTTTTCCTCTCTACTCCTTCTCTTTACCCCCGAAATTCTTCCTAATCATCTATTCCGGCAAACTAGCGACCAAAAAATGGTTAAAAAATCTCCGGAAAGGACGAAAAAATTTTTTTCCCTTTTTTTATACATTTTTTCACATTTTCCCTCTCCCCTTACGGAAAAAAAACAAAACCACTAACTTTTTCCGCCTTTTTTATCACTGAAAATAGAAAACCCGCAAGGGAAAACGTCCCATAAGAACTTTTTTGGATCCTACCGCTCCTCGTAATCGGAAAAATTACCACTTACTTTTTATTTCGAAATTCGGACTTAAAGTGCCCTAATATGCCGCTAAGCGCGCTCAAGTTTAATTTTTTACAAATTACCTTTTTTCCGCCGTGATTACGCGGACACATACACCTACCCACACACACTCCGTTTTTCCGACCCATAATGTCTAAAAAAACGCGCTTTACACCTTTTGTTAAAATTACCTTTTTTTGCTCTGTACTCCTTCTCCTTACCCCCGAAACACTTCCTAATCATCCTTTCCGGCAAACTAACCACCAAAAATAGTTAAAAAGCCCCCTAAAGGAGAAAAAAAATTTTCTTTTTTTTTATAATCTATTTCAAATTTTCCCACCCCCCTTCCGTAAAAAAACAAAACCACTTACTTTTTCCCCCCTTTTTTCACCCCTCGGAAGATAGGGAAAAACCGCAAGGGAAAACGTCCTTTTAAAAAAAATTTTTTTTTTTTGGACCCTACCACTCCTCGTAATCGGAAAAATTACCACTTACCTTTTTTTTCGAAATTCCGACTTAAAATGCTCCTAATTGCCGATAAGCGCGCTCAAGTTTCATTTTTTACAAATTACCTTTTTTTCCACCGTGATTACGCGGACACATACACCTACTCACACACACTCCGTTTTTCCGACACATTATGCCTAAAAAACGCGCTGAACACCTTTTTCTTAAAATTACATTTTTTTCCTCTCTACTCATTCTCCTTACCCCCAAAACACTTCCTAATCATCTTTTCCGGCAAACTAGCGACCAAAAATGGTCAAAAAACATCCCGAAAGGAGGAAAAAATGTTTTTCCTTTTTTTATAATTTTTTTTCACATTTTCCCTCTCCCCTTACGGAAAAAAACAAAACCACTTACTTTTTCCGCCCTTTCTATCACTGGAAATAGAAAAACCGCAAGGGTAAACGTCCCATAAGAAATTTTTTTTTTTATTATTTGACTTTTTTGGATCCTACCGCTCCTCGTAATCAGAAAAATTACCACTTACCTTTTTTTTCGAAATTTAGACTTAAAGTGCCTTAAAATGCCGCTAAGCGCGCTGAAGTTTCATTTTTTACAAATTACCTTTTTTTCCGCCGTGATTGCGCGAACACATGACCTACCCACACACACTCCGTTTTTCCGACACATAATGTCTAAAAAACGCGCTTTACACCTTTTTCTTAAAATTCCCTTTTTTTGCTCTGTACTCCTTCTCCTTACCCCCGAAACACTTCCTAATCATCTTTTCCGGCAAACTAACCACCAAAAATAGTTAAAAAAATACCTCAAGGAGAAAAAAAAATTTCTTTTTTTTTATAATCTATTTCAAATTTTCCCTCTCCCCTTACGGAAAAAAAGAAAACCACTTACTTTTTCCCCCTTTTTATCACTGGAAATAGGAAAACCGCAAGGGAAAAAGTCCTTTAAAAACATTTTTTTTTTTGACTTTTTTCCACCCTACCACTCCTCGTAATCGGAAAAATTACCACGTAACTTTGTTTTCGAAATTCCGACTTAACATGCCTTAAAATGCCGCTAAGCGCGCTCAAGTTTCATTTTTTACAAATTACCTTTTTTTCCGCCGTGATTACGCGAACACATCACCTACCCACACACACTCCGTTTTTCCGACACATAATGTCTAAAAAACGGGCTTAACACTTGTGTTTCTTTAAAAATTACATTTTTTTTCCTCTCTCACTCCCTTCTCCTTTACCCCCGAAACACTTCCTAATCATCTTTTCCGGCAAACTCAGCGACCAAAAATGGTCAAAAAAACCTCCCGAAAGGAGGAAAAAATTTTTTCTCTTTTTTTATAATTTTTTTTTCACATTTTTTCTCTCCCTTTACGGAAAAAAAACAAAACCACTTACTTCCCTTTTCCGCCCTTTTTATCGATGGAAATCGGAAAACCGCAAGGGAAAACGTCCTTTTAAAAAAATCTTTTTTTTTTTTCACTTTTTCCCACCCTACCACTCCTCGTAATCGGAAAAATTACCACTTACCTTTTTTTTTTCGAAATTCCGACTTAAAATGCTCTTAAAAATGCCGATAAGCGCGCTCAAGTTTCATTTTTTACAAATTACCTTTTTTTCCGCCGTGATTACGCGGACACATACACCTACCCACACACACTCCGTTTTGCCGACACATTATGCCTAAAAAACGCGCTTAACACCTTTTTCTTAAAATTACATTTTTTTTCTCTCTACTCCTTCTCCTTACCCCCGAAACACTTCATAATCATCTTTTCCGGCAAACTAGCGACCAAAAATGGTTAAAAAAACCTCCCGAAAGGAGAAAAAAATTTTTTCCTTTTTTTATAATTTTTTTCACATTTTTTCTCTCCCTTTACGGAAAAAAACAAAACCACTTACTTTTTCCGCCCTTTTTATCACTGGAAATAGAAAAACCGCAAGGGTAAACGTCCCATAAGAAATTTTTTTTGATCATTCTGTATTCTGTATTCTAATTTTTATCATGCACATATCGCCTATTATTCACCCAACATATAATTGTAGTAGTAGTAGTAGTAGTAGTAGTAGTAGTAGTAGTACTAATAGTAGTAATAGTTGAAGTAGCAGTAGTAGTAGTAGTAGTAGTAGTAGTAGCAGTAGTAGCAGTAGTAGCAGTAGTAGTAGTAGTAGTAATAGTAGTAATGTATTAGTAGTAATCCATATATCAATGATACATAAACTCGTTCATTATTGATATTATTATGGAGCTCTCTCACTTGAACTTTATTAAGGAGTATCTCCTTTTCTTTCTTTTTCTTTCTTTAATAGTCCTTTATATTGAAAATTTGAACCTCCTTTTAACAGTTATTAATTTATAATATTTCATTTTTGTTCTCTTATAAATATAGATTATTTTGTTCAATGAAATCTTTCAAAATCTTTTTTGAAATGTTTTGATGGGTATTTTTTTATCCCAGTTACTTTAGTATTGAACTAGAACTGCCAAAAGTATTTTTTCTTTTGTTTATTGATTAGGAAGGCTTTAAGTTCGATTTCTAATCGAAACTACTTGAGATAGTTGAGAGCCTATTTGAGTCCCATCCATGAGAACTGAAAAGAGAAATGTTTCTTTTCTTGTCAGAAATAAATATTGTATTAGTAATTTTGGGAGAAAAAGTGTCCCTAAAACTTCGCATTTTGTCTAAATGTGGTGAAAACTTGGAGATTTAAAGAAAAAAAAGTGTGCTAAAGCCCAGAAATTTGAGATCTCAAACTATATTTCTCTAACAAGTGAAATGGTTTTGAAATCACGATCGTGATAACGGGACCCAGATTATAATTTAATACATTATAATCGTTGAACCTAACAAACATTTAGCTTTATGATTGATTTGTATTTTTTAAATGTTTTACCTTTCTCGGACAATTATATATTATTTTAGAGTCCAATAATTTTCAGTAATACTTTACAGAGAAATGTCCTGACATGTTCAGTACAAAATTAACGCTAGAGTTATTTGATACACTTGAACAACAATTATATTAAAGTATCTTTTAAATTTTGACACTGTATTGAGTCATTGGAACTAAGATCGTTACTGCTACAACGATTCTGGAATTCTCTTGCGCATTTTGTTAACGTGCATTTAACAATTTACTATTTTTTCCCTTTGACATTGCATGGACTATGGAGTTGAAAAATCCTCATAACTTGACTTCGCAAACGTAATATTATTTTATTGCATCAGATCTATCAATAGCCAAAACCATGAAACGTGTCTGTGGATGACACATTCTTTACATATTTGTTTCTGATGATAAAACCTCGGGAAAAAAAATTAAGTGCCCGACATCCTGTTTACACCAGTGAAGATTCTTCTTGAATGGATGATTCACATGATGTAAGTGGTACTACAAGTTTTGGTTTGTTTGTCGATCTTGCCGTAATATTGTCGGATTCTCATTGTTTGAATAAAACAAAAAGGTGAAGGAAAGGGGCAGAAAGGTACCAGTGATATTTTGAGAAAGCGGCGTATCTGTATGATCTTAGAAGGTAGATTTGGTGGTTTATAGCGATTTAAATGAAACGGGTGCTGAATCGGTGAACAAAATAATAGTCGCTAGAGAAGAACTGTATATGTGTGAGTTTGCCTCTGTGTGTGTTTGTGGATGGGTTGGGGGGGGGTGTGTGTGGATGATATGAGTTTTTAAAAACATTAACTTGCAAAAGAATGATAACGGCCATAACTAATTTTTTTTTCGTAAAAAAAAAAAATATTATTATTTATCTTTGCAAAATAATTGATTAAACTCTTTTCCTCGTTAGTGGCTTTCAAAAAGTAGCAAATGCAATTTTATTTTCAGAGGACTGCATGGCTGCATTCAATTTTTAGCTCTAATTACTAGTAGTAGTTCTGTCATGATGATGCAAACACGACTGGGTTGGCAATAATACTGTCGCACTCGAATCCCTACATCACGAGTCCAACAGGTCCGGTCACCCCGAAGACAGGCTGCTCCAAACCGATAGAACAATAATAATAAAAACTGTTATTAAAGCCTATCATGCTAATATGAAACCCTATGTCACTGAAAATAGCCTACATAATATGTCAAATTCATTATTTTTTTTGTCTTTCACTGATAATACTCAAGCCAAACCGGCGTTATCTTTTACTGAAGACATACTACTCTAGAGGTTCTTAGTTTATCTTTTACCGAAGACATACTACTCTAGAGGTTCTTAGTTTTTGTTTTGTTTTGTTTTTTTAACTTAAATAGAAATGAAGTAAGCTCAGTCGGCGAAGTGGTAAAGTGCTTGGATTCACAATGCAGTCAAGATGATGGTGTTAATTTGAATCCGGCGTTAAGAGAATGGGGAAAAAATAAAGCTAGTGGCCGGCGCCAGTAGAGAGTGTGAGTTCAAGGGTCGAAACCCTTACTATAATGGGAGTGGAGAGGGGAGGTGGGGTCCTCTCTGAAGACTAGGACTTACCTGATTCCTCGGTGAATTTTTGCCTGTAGATGATTCATTGATTGTTTGTTACATATGTACACCACACGAATTCCGTCCACACATGATGAGCTATGAGGCTGTGTGCTTACACCACACTAATCTCTCTCTCTCTCTCTCTCTCTCTCTCTCTCTCTTTTACTCTCTCTCAATCTCTCAGATATACACACGCACTCACACTTTGCCTTATTCTTCCCCCCTTTCCTTCTCTAATATCATCGCCCTCCACCTCCTTTCCACCTCCCCCAACCCCGGCTCTCCCACACACACACACACACACCAAATGCATCTCCGTCTCTGCAAGACTAGAGTCCCGCTCTGTGTCTTTCTTTACGCATGTTTTTTTTTTTTTTTTGTTCTCGGTATAGCTTCCTATAGCCTACTTCCTGCTCCACAACCCTCTACTTCCCTCACGTCTATATTACTGCACTGTGCCTCCGTCAAGTGGGTAACTGTTGAGAGAAACACGCCGAGAAGAAGTACAAAGTTCAGAAAAATAAGGGTCGTATACTGCCGCTGGCGCACTGGGTGGTGGATGCCGCACATGCGCAGTGACAGTGCAGTGAGCAGTACTGTGAGCATCACGACAGTATACCGAGATGAGACAACTTCCGTCTGTTGCCGACAAGACCTAGCAATCAGTTGTTTAACTTTCTTCATCAGCTAATTTAGGTCAATGATTCAATTCCTTCATATAACTTTATAAAGAAGGACCGTGCACGACTTGTCTTGATATTTGAGATTCACAATCAAAACAGTAGTCTTGAAATACTACCAGGATCATCACAAACCCAAGAAACCTTTACCAGTGACAATCGAAAGCGTGACCAGTGCTACCTTTGCGCAAGACACACTGCTTTGTTCATTGTGAAACAGTTCTGTTTGTTCCAACCATTCAAAAAAGCAAACAATTCGCATAGATAAAGGTAAGAATTTTTTTTACGTAGCCTGCGTGTGGTTAACTTTGTTTTCAATCTGAGTGTTTACCGGTGCCATGGCGTCTTCTATCCTTTTATTTCTTTCAGTTTTACTCTTCTGTTTAGTTGGCACATGTCTTGCATGTATTCTTTCATTTTCCAATAATTTTAGTGATGTTGCCAAAAATCTTCTGGTCTCCAAATACAAGAAAATTGATATAACCATACACTACCATCTCAGTTTTTAGTCATTTAATTTTTTTCACCGTTTCCATTACTTTCATCATCTTTATCACCACCATACGTATCATCGCAGTCATCAACATAATTTCTTAATTAATATCAATGTAATCATCATCAATTCATGTATTATCATTATCATCCACTTGACTAGTTGCAGCTTTGGTATTACCAAAAGCATTTAAAGCAACACAGCTTCATCACCAAGTTTATTCTTAGGACTACTATAAACCGCCACCAATTATTTTATCATCCTGTTATCATAATCAGATGTTTTTCCATTATAAACATAAACTACAGTAGAATCACTTTAAACCGAAATTTTGGGGCCCTTTCAATTCATTTCGGTGTAAAGCTAGTTTTGTTTTCGGTCATTTTTCAGGGGAAGTAACCGCTATTTCTGTTGCCTTGCCAATAATAACTGGGCCTGAAAATGGAACATTCATTGCCCTGGCTTGTCGAAACCAGAGAAACACTGCTTCTTCCATCCAGCTCTTCATGACTGCAAAGTTTCATTTTCTTGGTAGTCGGGCAAAATTTCGAATCTTCACGAGCCTTCTGTAACTTCTCCCTGTCTTTCAAAATTGTAGACAGCGTTGAGTTTGGGATGCTATGCTTTTTTACAGATCTCTGTCTTTGATAGGTTCTTTTCATCCACTTCGGATAAGATTTTCAGTTTAAATTCCAATGTGTAACAAAGCAGAGTACTTTCTTTCGACATCTTAGAGTTGGATAAAGCTAAATGTTGAAAACTATCGCAAGTTGTAGGCCTAATGCGAATTAGAAATTAGAGTACATGTACTGATCAGTAGCACTGCGTCGATGTTCAATGCCGACGATGTAAAAACTGTGGCGGTGTATGTGTGCGTGTGTGTCACGGTGCCTGTCCCCCCCACCCCGTGTTGAAGAACATACAACTGCTTTACAAAGAATGCAATATCACTGTCACTAGTGTCAGTATCAGTGTGTCAGACAAAGAAAGAAGGCTCCGTGTGTCTATCTCTACCGTCTCACAAAGCACTAGACTTCTATTCACACACATACACGCTCAAAAGCACAACCACTGACAGCGCGAGCGAGACGGTGCAGTAGCGGTCCCTTGCGTGAATGTCCCATCACCATCGCTTACCACCGCCACCACTACCCCTCCTCATTCCCATTCATCGACTGTGTGCTTGCAGGTCTAGTGCAGGGCTTGATCGGTGTGCCCCTCCCCACCCCCCATCAGCTATTAGATTGTCAAAAAATGCCTACTCTTCCCTTCATACAATTACGTGTACTAGGCATTGGGTGTGTTTTGATTTTTTTCCCTCTGAGTTAGTAAAGAGAAGGGGAAAAATAGAGAAAAGTTAATTCGATTTAAAGGCAGTGCCGTTTCGAAGCATTTCGATTTATCGCGAGAAAGGATACAAAGGCAAAGAGGAAATTCGCACAACTTATCTTTTTTTTTTTCGGTTCATCCAATTTTTCGGATTCGCGGCTTTCGGTTTAAAGTGATTCCACTGTATACTGTATACTCAGAGAATTTCTTTTCGTACCATCTCGATTAATGCTGCAGTCTAAAATTTATTTGATACAGACAAGTGAATTTGGTCAATGTAAATCTTAACACCTCCCTTTTATCCTGTTAACCGCAAATACCAGTCTAAACTACACTTTAGTGCTGAAAAAATTAGAGATTGGTTGTCACTACCAATTATTGACGATGCAAAAATATAGCGGATAGTTGTATTTTGATGTATATAAAAAAATTATCTGCTTTTTATATCAAAAAAGATTTTCAGAGAGGATCATATCTTTACGTTCTTTGAAAAAAGTAGAACGAAGTTGTCAGCACTATAACTTGCTAATTTGACATTCTCGCGGTAGTAGAAACGCTACTATCTAGTACTAATCGTATTTTTCACAGTTGTCGTTTTCTGAAAGCGCATAAAATTAGGTTTTGGCTCGCCCTGGTTTAAAAAATTCGTCTTTGAATTTCAAATGAAGATTGTTATTAGCTATGAAGAGATTTTTTTTCTCCTTCAATCTGTGAATGCTTGCTACCGGTATTTATATTATTTTCTTTTTTGCACACACATTCTGATACTTACCTACGGAATTTAAAATAATAACCAAAAAAATCCAGCTGAAATGTATATAGGAAGAATAATGCGCGAATTCAGCGAAATTTTCGTAACTGATAAAACTCTAGATAGATAGATCACTCTTTCCAAGTCTGTATGCATAATGAAAGAGAAGAGATAGGTGCGAATCGAATTAAAATTATTTGTTTAACAAATGAGAAATAATTTTTCTGGTAATACCGATACTCATTGTTTGTCCTGCTAAGCTTAGTTCCATTAAAAACTTTGCTTAGCTCACTCAGTATGGTTTGAAGAAGAAAAAAAAAAGGAAACACTTTTATTTGGAGCCGATGATAGAAAACCCGAGTGGGTTGCTTGAATATAAAAAGAAAAACGTTTAGGAAATGTATTCCTAAGAATTTACTAATTATTTAGAATTATCTCTGTATTTCTCAGAGTTAAGGATGGCGATAAAGTGGCATGGACAGAAAAAATATGAAGAAAAAAACGGACCTTATAAAACTCTTTTAGTCTAGAATGCTAATACTATTTACTCAAATGAATTGTTGCTATTATTATAGAATAATATGTACCATTCCTTTTTTTTTTTTTTTTTGGTTTTTATTCTTATTAAACTTATGCAATGATCATTTTTTATACACTCAAAAGAATGTTTGTGGGAAACGACATTAAGTTATGATACTAATTATTTTGTTTGATTTTTAAAAAAAATTCTCGATGAAGCTACATGAAGCTGACATTTCTTTAATTGAATGTTTTATGACACAACATTCGCTGACATGTAATCTGCTTTCTTTGCTTGTTGAAATTACAGGATTCTCAATAATTTATTTTACTTTACATGTATCTCTGACATGTGATTGTTTTACACACATTTATTTCTTGATAAAACTCTTTTCGTTGAATATTTTTTTTTTGATTTTGACATGTTCTGATCAAACAAAAAAAAATTAACTACAAAATAAATTAAATTTTCAGTTATGTCAGTCGGTCAATCTGAACGAACCTGGCATTTTTTTGGTAGATTTTATATACTAATAAAACTCTGCTTGAGAAGTGATATGTACCTGCTTTGTTTGTCTATACTATTCTTTGATAGATGTATAAGTTGCCGAGATGTTTTCATGAATATTATTAAAGGTATAACTAGATAATTTGCCTCAATATGTGCTTTAGTTCATGTTTTTAATTCTTATAAACTTTAACTAAACAAAAAAAATAAAAAAAAGTATATAAATATATATATATATATATATATATATATATATATATATATATATATATATATATATATAACAGTTTCCTTCGACATATACTCGACTTGGTTTTTTTTTTTAATTTTTGACTCAATTCATTTTAAAAGTCTGAAAAACTAGACAATTAACCTCAAAAGATGCTTTAGTTGACTGTTTTTAGTTCTTTCAAACCTTTTCTTTAAAAAAAAAAGTTTGCTTTGACATAAAATCGACTTTAATGAGGTTTTTTTTTAAATTTTTGACTCAATTCATTTTAAAAGTCTGTAAAACTAGACAATTTACCTCAATTTGTGCTTTTGTTGATTGTTTCTAATTCTTTTAAACATTTGCTTATAAATAAAAACAACAAAAAAAAAACCCTTATACTTTAAAACATGAACTCTACTTTTATGTTTGTTTGTTTTGTTTTTTTCGTTTTTTGTTTTTTGTTTTTTTTTTTAATTTTGACTCAATTCAGTTTTCATTTCAATTATGCGACTTCAATAAAAATTCTTTCCCTCGACAGAGCCCAAACATTGTGTTTATTTAAAGTTTGAAGTAAGATTAAATTTTTTCAGATCCCAAGAAAGGAAAAATTGGTTGTATACGTTAAAAAAATAAAAAAAAGCGTGCGATTTTCATGTTATTTTTGCTTTAACTGTAAAATAAATTTTAAAAGAAGACTCAGATAAATTTATGACAAAAAGCAAAAATAGAATTTATAAGCATGTAAAAAATATTAACAACGACAAAAACAACAACAACAACAACAACAACAATAAGAAAAACAACAACAACTATAACAACAACAACAACAATAAGAAAAACAACAACAACAACAACAAATGTTAACATAAAATTTCCTTTCAAGTCAAAGAAACGCAATGTTAAGGTAATATCAACTTCAAGGGAAGTAATCATGAGATTAAATTGTGAACGTTAAAGCTTGCATAAAGATAAAATGTTATATTAAAATTTTTGTTAAATATGTTTTCATCCATACATTGCTTTTTTACATTGCAATTTTTTAATGTTTTTTTGTTTTTTTCAATATTAAACCTTTAATTATGAGATGGTGGGTCTTACATAAAATGAATAAAAGATGGTTCGGCCGTTTGTTAACTATTTTGTTTGAACCAGTGCTCTTGATAATCCGTTGTAGTATTTCTCTTTTTTTTCTTTTGAAGAGCTTATAGGGAATCTGGTTTCACAAAGTAAGCCACCAGCTCTTCTTTACGTTGTCGTTGTCGTGAAAAATGCACTTGGTATTAAATTTGAAGAAAAGAAAAGGGAAACATAAAAGGTGCACATCGAAATAGTTTAAAACAAATATAATAAATTTCTCTGGTTCGTCTTAGATCTCCGAAATACTTCTAATTCCTGAAGAGAAATCTCGAGTTCCAGCATAGCTCTTTGTGAAATCTCATTCCCTATATGTCGTAATTATATAGCGTAGTGGGAGGGACTTCAGTACATTGCACTATGTGATTTATCCTCCTCTTGCTTTCTGTCTAGAAATTTA
>JAWDGP010007712.1:12500-14232 GCA_033675545.1 Elysia crispata | reverse complement strand
CCAAACTTACCCACCTGCGGTGTGGGACGCGAACCCGCGATCTTAGTTCCTGCAAGTATTAGAACAGACGCCCAAATGCCACAGGCACCTGGGCCAATAATTCAGCGAAACGTTTCACCCAAGTCCCTTCAAGTTGTTGGAATAAACTCTACTCAAGGAGTTTCTTAACTAAAAGATAGATCTTATATAATGTTACCTTTCAAATCAATGTCTCATCTGAGTACCACTGTATTGAATTTCGTCGCAATTATTGGTACAAGTGATATTCAAAGTTATTTGTGTTTTAATTAAGCTACCGCCTTGATTGAAAGCTTTTAAAAACATTTTACGCCTCTGGCTTGGCAGTATTTATGCGTAACTTCTAAGCATTAAATTCCTATTTTTAGAACTTTTTTAGGCTAGATTTTTACCAAAATATTAGAAGTACATTCCGCTAATGACATTAAAAAAAAATCAATTAAAAGTAAAATAACATTAAAACACGGTATACCAAATTTAAAAAATGTAAACTAACGCTTGCTTTCCATGAACTCTCTTTCTGTCTCTCTCTCTATATATATACTGATTTCCATCTCTCTCTCTCTCTCTCTCGCTCGATCTAAATATATATCTATCTCTATCTATCTCTATATACTATCCGTATATCTAAAATAAATACTTGGATTACTGTCTCTGTCTCTGTCTCTCTCTCTTCCTGCACATTTCTTCTCCAATTCATTCCACATCATTCCAAAGCCCATCTTTCCTCTATCGCTCTTTCTGTCTCTCTTCCTGCACATTTCTTCTCTAGTTCATTCCACATCATTCCAAACTGCCCATCTCCTCTATCGCTCTTTCTGTCTCTTCCTCTTCCTGCACATTTCTTCTCTAGGATTCATTCCACATCATTTAAACCCCATCTCCTCTATCGCTCTTTCTGTCTCTTCCTCTTCCTGCACATTTCTTCTCCAATTCATTTCCACATCATTCCAAACCCCATCTCTCCTCTATCGCTCTTTCTGTCTCTCTCTTCCTGCATTTTTCTTCTCTAGTTCATTCCACATCATTCCAAACCCCATCTTCTCCATCGCTCTTTCTGTCTCTTCCCTCTTCACTTGCACATTTCGCTTTGCCAATTCATTCCGCATCATTCCAAGAACCCATCTCCCTCTATCTCTCTTTCTGTCTCTCTCTTCCTGCCCATTTCTTCTCCATTCATTCATGTCCACATCATTCCAAGAGCCCCATCTCCTCTATCTCTCTTTCTCTGTCTCTCTTCTTCCTGCACATTTCTTCTCTAGTTTCATTCCACATCATTTCCCGAGCATCTTTTCTAAACCCCATCTTCTCATCGCTCTTTCTGTCTCTTCCTCTTCCTGCACATTTCTTCTCCAATTCAATTCCATTCATCATTCCAGAACCCATCTCCTCTATCTCTCTTTCTGTCTCTTCCTCTTCCTGCATTTCTCATTTCTTCTAGAATTCCATTCCACATCATTCCAAACCCCCATCTCCTCCATCACATCTTTCTTGTCTCTCTCTTTACCTGCACATTTCTTCTCTAGTTCATTCCACATCATTCCAAACCCCATCTTCTCTATCGCATCTTTCTCTTAATCCCCGCTCTTTCTGCACATCTCTTCCTCTAGTTGCATTCACATCATCTCTAAACCTCATTCCACATCATTCCAAACCCTCATCTCTCTCTCTCTCTCTCCTGTCCTCTTCCTCTTTCTGCATTTCTTCTCTAGTT
>JAWDGP010007712.1:0-5000 GCA_033675545.1 Elysia crispata | reverse complement strand
TCATAATTATAAAAAAAGAACAGTTTCTTAGTTTTGTTAAATAAGACTCATTAGATTGAAACATGCATAATCATGGAGAGTAAAATTAATGACAAGCTATGATTTTTCTGCAAGGCTGCGCACCTAAAAGCACTTTTTGCGATAATGTCTAGCATTAAAATAGACATTTTAATGATTTCAAATAGTTCAGTAAAGCACAGAACTGGCTAACTTCTTACATAGAGTGTATAACTGGCAATGATGCAGGTGTTATTGAATGGGTGGGGTGACTGGGATAGCTGGTGGTGTGGGAATGACTGGGCTATCTGGTGGTGTTGGAATGACTGGGATATCTTCTGGTGTGGGAATGATGCAGGTGTTATTGAATGGGTGGGGTGACTGGGATAGCTGGTGGTGTGGGAATGACTGGGCTATCTGGTGGTGTTGGAATGACTGGTCTGTCTGGTGGTGTGGGGATGACTGGTCTGTC
The DNA here is from genome assembly GCA_033675545.1 of Elysia crispata. Taxonomy (NCBI): domain Eukaryota; kingdom Metazoa; phylum Mollusca; class Gastropoda; family Plakobranchidae; genus Elysia; species Elysia crispata. Next base: position 4,531 of record JAWDGP010007712.1, on the reverse strand, counting down.
TGGTGGTGTGGGGATGACTGGTCTGTCTGGTGGTGTGGGGATGACTGGGCTATCTGGTGGTGTGGGGATGACTGGTCTGTCTGGTGGTGTGGGGATGACTGGGCTATCTGGTGGTGTGGGGATGACTGGTCTGTCTGGTGGTGTGGGGATGACTGGGCTATCTGGTGGTGTGGGAATGACTGGTCTGTCTGGTGGTGTGGGGATGACTGGGCTATCTGGTGGTGTGGGGATGACTGGTCTGTCTGGTGGTGTGGGAATGACTGGGCTATCTGGTGGTGTGGGAATGACTGGTCTGTCTGGTGGTGTGGGGATGACTGGTCTGTCTGGTGGTGTGGGGATGACTGGTCTGTCTGGTGGTGTGGGGATGACTGGTCTATCTGGTGGTGTGGGGATGACTGGTCTATCTGGTGGTGTGGGGATGACTGGGCTATCTGGTGGTGTGGGGATGACTGGTCTGTCTGGTGGTGTGGGGATGACTGGGCTATCTGGTGGTGTGGGGATGACTGGGCTATCTGGTGGTGTGGGGATGACTGGGCTATCTGGTGGTGTGGGGATGACTGGTCTGTCTGGTGGTGTGGGGATGACTGGTCTGTCTGGTGGTGTGGGGATGACTGGTCTATCTGGTGGTGTGGGGATGACTGGTCTGTCTGGTGGTGTGGGGATGACTGGGCTATCTGGTGGTGTGGGGATGACTGGTCTGTCTGGTGGTGTGGGGATGACTGGTCTGTCTGGTGGTGTGGGGATGAATGAGCTATCTGGTGGTGTGGGGATGAATGAGCTATCTGGTGGTGTGGGGATGAATGAGCTATCTGGTGGTGTGGAGATGAATGAGCTATCTGGTGGTGTGGGGATGACTGGGCTATCTGGTGGTGTGGAGATGAATGAGCTATCTGGTGGTGTGGGGATGACTGGTCTGTCTGGTGGTGTGGGGATGACTGGGCTATCTGGTGGTGTGGAGATGAATGAGCTATCTGGTGGTGTGGGGATGACTGGTCTGTCTGGTGGTGTGGGGATGACTGGTCTGTCTGGTGGTGTGGGGATGACTGGTCTGTCTGGTGGTGTGGGGATGACTGGTCTGTCTGGTGGTGTGGGGATGAATGAGCTATCTGGTGGTGTGGGGATGACTGGTCTATCTGGTGGTGTGGGAATGACTGGTCTGTCTGGTGGTGTGGGGATGACTGGTCTGTCTGGTGGTGTGGGGATGACTGGTCTGTCTGGTGGTGTGGGGATGACTGGTCTGTCTGGTGGTGTGGGGATGACTGGTCTGTCTGGTGGTGTGGGGATGACTGGTCTGTCTGGTGGTGTGGAGATGACTGGGCTATCTGGTGGTGTGGGGATGACTGGGCTATCTGGTGGTGTGGGGATGACTGGTCTGTCTGGTGGTGTGGGGATGAATGGTCTGTCTGGTGGTGTGGAGATGAATGAGCTATCTGGTGGTGTGGGGATGACTGGTCTGTCTGGTGGTGTGGGGATGACTGGTCTGTCTGGTGGTGTGGGGATGACTGGTCTGTCTGGTGGTGTGGGGATGACTGGTCTGTCTGGTGGTGTGGGGATGACTGGGCTATCTGGGTGGGTGTGGGGATGAATGAGCTATCTGGTGGTGTTGGAATGACTGGTCTGTCTGGTGGTGTAGGAATGACTAGGCTATCTGGTGGTGTAGGAATGACTAGGCTATCTGGTGGTGTGAAGATGAATGAGCTATCTGGTGGTGTGGAGATGACTGGGCTATCTGGTGGTGTGGAGATGACTGGGCTATCTGGTGGTGTAGGAATGACTGGGCTATCTGGTGGTGTGGAGATGACTGGGCTATCTGGTGGTGTGGGAATGACTGGGCTATCTGGTGGTGTGGGAATGACTGGGCTATCTGGTGGTGTGGGAATGACTGGGCTATCTGGTGGTGTGGGAATGACTGGGCTATCTGGTGGTGTGGAGATGACTGGGCTATCTGGTGGTGTGGGAATGACTGGGCTATCTGGTGGTGTGGGAATGACTGGGCTATCTGGTGGTGTGGGAATGACTGGGCTATCTGGTGGTGTGGGGATGACTGGTCTGTCTGGTGGTGTGGGAATGACTGGGCTATCTGGTGGTGTGGAGATGACTGGTCTGTCTGGTGGTGTGGAGATGACTGGGCTATCTGGTGGTGTGGGGATGACTGGTCTGTCTGGTGGTGTGGGGATGACTGGGCTATCTGGTGGTGTGGGGATGACTGGTCTGTCTGGTGGTGTGGGGATGACTGGTCTGTCTGGTGGTGTGGGGATGAATGAGCTATCTGGTGGTGTGGGGATGACTGGTCTGTCTGGTGGTGTGGGGATGAATGAGCTATCTGGTGGTGTGGGGATGACTGGTCTATCTGGTGGTGTGGGGATGACTGGTCTGTCTGGTGGTGTGGGGATGAATGAGCTATCTGGTGGTGTGGGGATGACTGGTCTATCTGGTGGTGTGGGGATGACTGGTCTGTCTGGTGGTGTGGGGATGAATGAGCTATCTGGTGGTGTGGGGATGACTGGGCTATCTGGTGGTGTGGGGATGACTGGTCTATCTGGTGGTGTGGGGATGACTGGTCTGTCTGGTGGTGTGGGGATGACTGGGCTATCTGGTGGTGTGGGATGACTGGGCTATCTGGTGGTGTGGACTGTCTGGTGGTGTGGGGATGAATGACTGCTATCTGGTGGTGTGGGGATGACTGGTCTGTCTGGTGGTGTGGGGATGAATGAGCTATCTGGTGGTGTGGGGATGAATGAGCTATCTGGTGGTGTGGGGATGAATGAGCTATCTGGTGGTGTGGGGATGAATGAGCTATCTGGTGGTGTGGGGATGAATGAGCTATCTGGTGGTGTGGGGATGACTGGTCTGTCTGGTGGTGTGGGGATGAATGGTCTGTCTGGTGGTGTGGAGATGAATGAGCTATCTGGTGGTGTGGGGATGACTGGTCTATCTGGTGGTGTGGGGATGACTGGTCTGTCTGGTGGTGTGGGGATGACTGGTCTGTCTGGTGGTGTGGGGATGACTGGTCTATCTGGTGGTGTGGGAATGACTGGTCTGTCTGGTGGTGTGGGGATGACTGGTCTGTCTGGTGGTGTGGGGATGACTGGGCTATCTGGTGGTGTGGAGATGACTGGTCTGTCTGGTGGTGTGGGGATGACTGGGCTATCTGGTGGTGTGGGAATGACTGGGCTATCTGGTGGTGTGGAGATGACTGGTCTGTCTGGTGGTGTGGGGATGACTGGTCTGTCTGGTGGTGTGGGGATGACTGGGCTATCTGGTGGTGTGGGGATGACTGGGCTATCTGGTGGTGTGGGGATGACTGGTCTGTCTGGTGGTGTGGGGATGACTGGTCTGTCTGGTGGTGTGGGGATGACTGGTCTGTCTGGTGGTGTGGGGATGACTGGGCTATCTGGTGGTGTAGGAATGACTGGGCTATCTGGTGGTGTGGGAATGACTGGGCTATCTGGTGGTGTGGAGATGACTGGTCTGTCTGGTGGTGTGGGGATGACTGGTCTGTCTGGTGGTGTAGGAATGACTGGGCTATCTGGTGGTGTGGGGATGACTGGTCTGTCTGGTGGTGTGGGGATGACTGGTCTGTCTGGTGGTGTGGGGATGACTGGTCTGTCTGGTGGTGTGGGGATGACTGGTCTGTCTGGTGGTGTGGGGATGACTGGGCTATCTGGTGGTGTGGGGATGACTGGGCTATCTGGTGGTGTGGGGATGACTGGTCTGTCTGGTGGTGTGGGGATGACTGGTCTGTCTGGTGGTGTGGGGATGACTGGGCTATCTGGTGGTGTGGGGATGACTGGTCTGTCTGGTGGTGTGGGGATGACTGGGCTATCTGGTGGTGTGGAGATGAATGAGCTATCTGGTGGTGTGGGGATGACTGGTCTGTCTGGTGGTGTGGGGATGACTGGACTATCTGGTGGTGTGAAGATGAATGAGCTATCTGGTGGTGTGAAGATGACTGGGCTATCTGGTGGTGTGGGGATGACTGGTCTGTCTGGTGGTGTGGGGATGACTGGGCTATCTGGTGGTGTGAAGATGAATGAGCTATCTGGTGGTGTGGAGATGAATGAGCTATCTGGTGGTGTGGGGATGACTGGGCTATCTGGTGGTGTGAAGATGAATGAGCTATCTGGTGGTGTGAAGATGACTGGGCTATCTGGTGGTGTGGAGATGACTGGGCTATCTGGTGGTGTGGAGATGACTGGGCTATCTGGTGGTGTGGGGATGACTGGTCTGTCTGGTGGTGTGGAGATGACTGGGCTATCTGGTGGTGTGGGAATGACTGGGCTATCTGGTGGTGTGGGAATGACTGGGCTATCTGGTGGTGTGGAGATGACTGGGCTATCTGGTGGTGTGGAGATGACTGGGCTATCTGGTGGTGTGGGGATGACTGGTCTGTCTGGTGGTGTGGAGATGACTGGGCTATCTGGTGGTGTAGGAATGACTGGGCTATCTGGTGGTGTGGAGATGACTGGGCTATCTGGTGGTGTGAAGATGAATGAGCTATCTGGTGGTGTGGAGATGACTGGGCTATCTG
>JAWDGP010007711.1:0-16796 GCA_033675545.1 Elysia crispata | reverse complement strand
CTACCCAACTTTTAGTTCATTGGGCGAAAAGCCATTAAGACCACCACTCACGCGCCCACAGGGTCAAATCACGGTCACGGGTCATAAAATTTTACCTGTGCAAGCCTGGTGCGCCAGTCAATTTTCTGACTGATATTTTACATTTTCTTATAACTTTAAGACCAAGGGAACTTAAAGTAAATGATATCCAATTATTTATTTAACTATTTAACATTCAGATAAAATATAGCTGTTTTATTTGATACATTTTTGTATGAAATATGCACAATTGTCACTTACTTACAAATGGTCAAAAACTACCTATTTTTTCACATGGACTGTGAAAAAGCAATATTTGTTTAAATCTAAATAACTTTTATTTGCAAACAACATTTTTCTTCAAAGTAATATGCGAAATTTTAGTAAAAATTGAGCTTACAGTGGTATGAAAATCAGCTTGAAATGTAGAACCAAATGATCAGTAGGGGATGTTTATTAGATGGTCGCTGCTTGAGAGGCTCTACCGGTTGGCATATAACAGGCTGATCATCTGGGCTAGGGTGTTAGTTTATCTTAGCTTGTTGATGCGTTGATGATAAGGTTTGTTTTTATGAATTAGTAATAAAGTGACTGATTGAAGGAGCTGTGTTGAGTAACAAAGAAGTTTAGAATGCTAGAAGAAGTGAGTACACTTGCCACAATGTACACATGAATCAATTCAAAGGTCTATCAACATTAATGTTAGCACTTGTGAGATTTTGGCTGTGTTACAATCTTATTCTTAGTAAATTTTGGGTGGTTTACAAAATTGATGTCTCCATAGTGAAAGCTGTCTTTGTTCTTTCACGTCTCATACCTGTTGCCCTGTGCTCTGTTTTGGCTATCATAGAATGTAACATTTTCCCTCCCTGTTCCCCATTAAATCCCATAGCAAACCTATGGGCCCTTATCGAGCTCACACAATGTTTCTCTAAAATATGATGCTTAGGGGCTATTTTGTTTGGAAATGCATTTCTGTAATGCCTCATTTATAATCCAATAACTTCAAATGTCTTATCTATGTCTGTTGAGAAACTGGTTGCGAGTACGAGGCTGCTACATGTACATCTCTGAAGCTGTAGTTGATCTTGTTACACTTAAATTCTAACTGGATTTGCTACCACTGTGTCTATTGCTGTCTTTGGTAGTTGCTTACAGATTTTTTGGCTTAAGTATCGGTGGCATAAATTTCCTCTAAGATTCCACCATGAAAAGCTAGTCTAACTTGATCCTTAGCATCTCTAGCTAGGCTTTTTTCCTTTTCTTATTTGCACTAAATTCAAGCATCTTCTGCCGCACAGTCTGCACAAATTTTCAATCTGTCAGTATGGTTCTTTTGCGAATGTTCCAGTATGCCTGCTAAGCTACAAAAACAAATGAAGAGAGGTTTTAAATCATGCCCACATGAAGCAAAAAGGTAGGACAAAATAGTTTATCTTACTGAAAAAAAAACCAAACTATCCATTAATGTATAGCTATGTTTACTTCAAATGTGGAACATTTAGACCCTATGAAACTAACACATATTTTTCATAACATATGACTGGCATAAATTTTCTATGACAACCCATGATATGGAAAGCCTCAGTTCAAAGCTGCACAACGCTTTTATTTTTTTACATTTTAGGATACGGTTTTCGATGTTAAAATCTTCAAAGAAAAACGAATTGAAAGCAAAAAAAAAATAAAAATTGTTGGTTGCAAAATTTAGTTATTATGAATTAAAATTTGCACTCACTTTTTTTTTCACTTCATGAAACACACTGTGCGCAATCGTTAATAAAACTCTCACTTCTTAACGGATTTGAAAGAAAAAAACATTAAATGAGAGTAGAAAAATTAAAGAACAAGGCTGTAGTAAACATTTGAGCATCTGCATCGTAGATCACGCATAAGGACTAGATGATATTGCTTCAAAAATCATCACTTTTAATCGGACCAGTTATCTCCCCTTGCCTCACTCGCTGGAAGGGCCATAAAACAACTCTTATCAGCGGCACTCAGGGTAGTTACCGCATATCAGGGGTCAGCTAGTGGTCAATCTTGCATCTTTGCGCCAGTAAAAGCAACAAAGAAGGAAAACAAAAGAAGATCCACTTTTGGAAGGGTTTTAGTCGGCGTATTCTCTTTTTATCATAATCTTGAAGCCTTCAACTCCTTTACTTACACCAAGGATTAAACGCTATGTTATTTTATTTTTCCAATTCATATTTGTATTTTCATTCTTTGGATTCTTTGTATTATTTGGTATAGATAAACGCATGATGAATTCCTCCTTTCCAGTCAGAGTTTTGATTTACGTTCTGCTTTTATGTCTTTGGATATTACAGCCTTTTTTGCAACATATATATATATATGCAAAAATGTTCCTCATATTTGAAAAAATCTATATTATATTTTTGTATTTTGTGATCATAGAAGGTGAACATGTAAAGACCCAAAGTTGAGGACCAGGAAAAGAAGTTTCGAGACATACTTGAAACCCTTACGCTAAGGTTTACCATGGGCAAAGAACAGTATGACAGTAAGAAATAATTTGGAAGACAACACCTTTAGCCTTCCGGAACTGCAGGGGTCATGATCTACAGGAAAGAAGACTACAATGCAACCAACATTACGAGTCAAAACGGCCAGGTCAGCTACTATCCACAATATTTACATATTGGTCAGCTACACCTCTGAAAAGAAACTGTGTCTTTAAACTCCTTCTTTTCCAACAAACTTTAAGTAAACAGAAAATATGTTTTGCTTGTTTTATCCATATTTTGGTTTTTTTTAAACTTTGGTTTCCTACATGTTAAAACCTGCTGAATTTTTCCTTTGCTAGTCTGGACTTCTTTTTAAAGTCATTTAAATTAGATATTTCTCTTCCGCTTTTAGATTACACAGCTAGTTTTTTAACACAAAAAAAATATTCCAAACCTGTCTCCCAAACTTCCTTTTTAGTTGTTCATATGCAAAAAAAAAAAAATAATATTTATGCTTTCTTCTATTTATTTTTTAATTTTGTGTTGACCGGCTTAATTGTTCTCCATATTTGGAATAAGTAATGTCATTATATCACAGAAGGCGAAGCCACAAAGACCAGTCCAGAAGTTTATTACCAGGAAGAATAGCTGGGAGAGAGCCTAGGACTGTAAAGATAAAAATCTCCAAGACTAAAACATTGAGTTATTCAAGAACTACATTGACCACGAACTAAGGAAACAAAAAATTACACGAGTGTAAACAACATGTACTAAGAAATCGTCCTGGTAAAGAATAATGGTCATAGGTAAGGCAGCTACTCTTCTTGTCAGAATCATAAGGCCTTCAACACCTTCGCTTACACCAACCATGAAAGCGACTGTAATATTATTTTTGTAGTTTTATCCTTTAGATTCTTAGTTTTATTTAGAATAGATGAAAACGTGCTGAATTCCTCGTTTTTTTTTAACAGATTTGATTTACATTCAACTTTTATGCCTTTGTATATTACAGTCTTTTTATAACAGTAAAAATATACATATAATTTCTAATATTTCTCCCAATATTCCTTTTTAATGTTATATGTAAAGAAAATTGAATGAAATTTCTTTTCCTTATTTCCTTTTTTCTCTTTTTTTGTGTGGTAAAAGTTTTCTCCACTTTTGAAATAAGTTGTATATATATATATATTATATATATATATATGCGCTTAAAACTGAATGAAAATGCTTTCTCCTACTTTTATTTCATTTTGTTTTGCTTGGTAACATTGTTCTCCTTAATTGAAAAAAGTCATATTGTGATATTACCTTTCAAGATCACAGAATAAAAGGATGCTAAAGACCTGAAGGTAAAGAGCATGAAAGAAAGCTGGAAGAGAGTTCTATGACTGGTTTGCTGAGATTCTCTGTGGGCAGAAAACAAGATGACAGTAAGGAAGAGACTTGGAGGACTGAACATTGAGATACACAAGAACTACATGGACCAGGATCTAAAGATACAAAAGGTACACGAGTGTGAAAACCGTGTTCTAAGAAGACATGGTCAGGGTAAAGATCAATGGTCACAGGTAAGGCAGCCACTCTTCTTGTCAGAATCATGTAGCCTTCAGCTCCTTCACTTGCATCAACCATTAAACGGCATGTAATTTTAGTTTTGCTATTGATATTTGTATTTTTGTCCTTTGGATTCTTTGTATTATTTGGTATAGATAAAATTATGCTGAATTCCTCCTTTAGAGTCAGGGTTTTTTTTTAAAAAGCATTTGATTTACGTTCTGCTTTTATGTCTTTGGATAGTACAGCCTTTTTTGCAACATCAAAAATAAATATATTATGTTCTAACACTTTCTCCCAATATTCCTTTTGAATGTTTCATGCCCCCTAAAATTGAATGTAAATTTTTTCTTTTCTTTTACTTTATTTCACTTTTTTTTTTGCATGGCAGAATTGTTCTCTTCTATTTGAAATAAGTCATATTATATTATTGTTTTTTGAGATCACAGAAGGTGAAGGTAAACACTTAAAGACCTGAAGTTGAAGACCAGGAAGAGATATTTCCAGAGATATTTGGAACCCTTATGATAAGGATCATCTTGGCCAAAGAACATTCTGACAATAAGAAATAACTGAAGGACAAAACCTTTAGCCCTACTGAACTGCAGGTGTCATGATCTACAAGAAAGAAGACTACATTGCTCTCAACAACATCAATCAAAAAAGCCAGGTAAGCTACTATCCACAATTTTTTTACATTTTGGTTAGTTACACCTCTGAAAAGAATCTGGATCTGTAAACTCTTTTTTTTCCTACAAACTGTAGATAGAGAGAAATTTTTTTTGCTTGTTTTATCAGTATTTTTTTTTAAACTTTGGTTTCCTGTATCTTCAAACCTGATGAATTTTTCTATTTTGTAATTATTATTTTTTTTTTAATTCATTTAATTTAGTTTTTCCCTTCCGCTTTTAGATTACACAGCTTGTTTTGCAACAAAAAAGAACAATTTTCCAACACTTTTTTCCAAACTTCGTTTTCAACATATATGCAAATCAAATTGAATACAAATGCTTTGCACTTTTTTCCCGGAGATTTTTAGTTTTTTTAGTAGAGATGAAAACCTGCTAAATTCCACTTTTCGAGGGATGTTTTTCTTTTAGATTTATTTATATTCTACTTCTAAACCTTTGGACATTACAGCCTTTTTTTAAAGTATATGCACCATGAACTAAAGATACAAACTTGTCCTACAAACTGTAGATAAACAGAAAATCTTTTTTGATTGTTATTCTTTTTTTCTTTGAACTTTGGTTTCCTATATATTAAAACCTGCTGATTTGTTCCTTTTCTAGTCAGGACTTTTTTTTAAACTCATTTAATTTAGATTGTTCTCTTCTGCTTTTAGATTACACAGCATGATTTGCAACACAAAAGAAAAATATTCCAACACTTTCTCTCAAACTTCCTTTTCAATGATTCATTTGCAAAACAAATTAAATACATATGCTTTCCTCTATTAAATTTTTCTTTTTTCTCCTTTAGATTCTTAGTTTTATTCAGTATAGATGAAAACCTGTTGAATTCCACTTTTCCAGTCACGTTTTTTTTTTAACAGATTTGATTTACATTCTGCTTTTATATCTTTGGACATTACAGCTTTTTTTCAAACAGTAAAAATATACATATATTTTCTAATATTTCTCTCATTATTCCTTTTAATGTTTTATGCAAAGAAAAACAAATGAAACTTCTTTCTCCTATTTCCTTTTTTCATCTTTTTTGTGTAGCAAACGTTTCATAAATGAATCATAAAGCCTTCAACTCTTTTGCTTATACCAACCATGAAAAGGATTAATATTATGTTTGTATTTTTATCCTTAAGATTCTTCGGGGGTTTTTTTTAGTATAGATGAAAACCTGCTGAACTCCTCCCATCCAGTCAAGTTTTTTTTTTTTTTTTTTAAACAGATTTGATTTACATTCTGCTTTTATATCTTTGAATATTACAGCCTTTTTCCAAACTTCAAAAATATACAAACATGTTCTTACACTTTCGCAAATATTCCTTTTTAATGTTACATGTACAAAAAAATTGAATGAAAATTCCTTATATTTGAATTAAGTCATATTAAATATTTGTGTTTTTAGATCACAGAAGGCGAACGTGGAAAGATAAGAATGTTAAGTACCAAGAAGAGGAGTTTGAAGAGGTACCTGGGACCCTTACGCTAGAAATCACCATGGCCAGAAGTCAAGATGACAATCAAAAAAAAGATAAGAGGGCAGCATACTTCAGGCAAACTGGACTATGAGAATCAGGATCTACAGGAAAGCATGCTATACAGCTATGAAAAACACAAATAAAAAAGACCAGGTCAGCTACAATGGTAAAGATAGGTATATATAATCTCAGAAAAAAATTGCCCATTTCACTCTGTCTATTGCTACAACCTTAAAAAAAAAGTTTGTTTTTTTGCTTCATTTATCTTATTATTCTTTACTTTTTCACTTGTACTTTGGTTATTATTAGTAAATACTTGCTCAATCTGTCCATTTCAGTCCAGATTTTTTTTTCAACTGATTGATTTAGATTCTACTCTTTGGCTTTTAGATTTCAAAGCTTGTTTTGCAACACAAAAGAAAAATCTTCAAACACTTTCTCTCAAAATTTTTATTTAATTTTAAAAGTAAAATTGTTCTTTGTAATTAATAAGTTATATTTTGATATTATGTTTGCAGGTTACAGAAGGCAGAGATGCAACAAACATGAAGTTATGGAGAATGAAGAGAAGCTGGAAGAGAGTTCTGTGACTGGTTCGCTAAGATTCTCCATGGGCAGAAGACGAGATGAGAGTGAGGAAGAAACCTGGAGGACTGAACTTTGAGATCTACAAGAACTACATGGACCAGGAACTGTTAACAACATGAATCAAAAAGGCCAAGTCAGATACGATTTACAATTTTCACATATTAGTTAGCTTCACCTCTTAAAAGACTCTGTATCTATAAACTACTTCTTTTTCTACAAATTGTAGGCGACGAAATTTTGTTTTTGCTTGTTTCATCGGTAATTTTTTTCTTTTGAACTTTAATTTCCTATTATATATATATACCTGCTGAATCTTTCCTTTCCCTTCATAAATTTGTTTTAAACTCATTTAATTTAGATTTTTCTCATATGCTAATGGATAACTGTTATATATCTTAGAGCGTTCTTTCTTGGTTTCAATATTCAAATAGCGTTAAGAGTTATGCCTCTTTTGTTACCATAGAAATAGGAAGTAGCAACCGAGTGACGAAATAAAGAATGGCTGAACTCAACTGTCTTGTCCGTGTGCTGGAGCGATTCTAAAACATAACAATAACATAGCTTGTTTTGCAACACAAATAAAATATTCCACCACTTTCTCCCAAACTTCCTTTTCAATGATTCATACGCAAAAATATTGAATATGAATGCTTTCTCCTCATTATTTTTGTATTTTTGTCTTGTACATTTTTAGTTTTGTTTAGTATATATGAAAACATGCTGAATTCCTCTTTTCCAGTCATGCTTTTTATTTTACAGATTTTATTTGTATTCTGCTTTTATATCTTCGGATATTACAGACTTTTTTTGAACGACATGGATTAGGAACTAAAGATACAATAGATAACATGAGTATGAATAACATATACCATAAAGACCTGGTAAAGCAAAGAGCAATGGTCACAGGTAAGGTAACTACTCTTTTTGTCAAAATCATCTAGCTTTCAACTCCTTCTTTTGCACCAACCATTTAACAGCATTTAATTTTATTTTTGTTATTGATATTGGTGTTTTTGTCTTAAGAATCTTCTTGGTATAGATAAAAAGATGCTGAATTCCTCCTCTCCAGTCAAGGTTTTTTAACAGGAATTGATTTACGTTCTGCTTTTATGTCTTTGGATATTACAGTGTTTTTGGAAATAACAAAAATATATAAATGTTCAAACACTTTCTCCCAATATTCCTTTTGAATGCTTCATGCGCACAAAAATTGAATATAAATTGTTCCTTTTATTTCTGTATTTCATTTTTTTTGCATGTCAAAATTGTTCCTCATATTTAAAATAAGTTATATCATATTATTGTGTTTTGGGATTACAGAATGTGAACATGGAAAGACCTGAAGTTGAGGACCATGAAGAAAAGCTTCCAAACATCCTTGGGACCCTTACACTAGGGATCACCATGGCCAAATGAGAGTATGACAATAAGAAATAAATTGGAGGACAACACCTTTAGCTTTCCTGAACTGCAGGGGTCATGAAAGAAGTCTATAATGGTCAGCTGCTATCCGCAATATTTATATATAGATTAGGCACACCTCTTAAGAGAATCTAGATCTGTAAACTTATTTTTTTCCTACAAATTGTAGATAAAGAGAAAATTTTTTTTTGCTTGTTTTATCAGTATTTTTTTTTCTTTGAACTTTGGTCTCCTATATGTTAAAACTTGCTGAATTTTTCCTTTTCTAGTCAGGACTTTTTTATAAATTCATTTAATTTAGTTTTTCTTTTCCGCTTCTAGATTACGCAGCTCAATTTGCAACTCAAAAGAAAAATTTTTCAACATTTTCTCCCAAACTTCGTTTTCAGTTATATATTCAAATCAAATTGAATACAAACGCTTTCTTCTACTGATTTTTCATTTTTTTCCTTTAGTTTTTAGTTTTATTTAGTAGAGATGAAAACCTGCTGAATTCCACTTTTCCAGTCCTGGTTTTTTTTAACAGATTTTATATATATTTTGCTTTTATACCTTTAGATCTTACAGCCTTTTTTTGAAGTACATGGACCACGAACTTAAGACACAAAAGTTTACATGAGTGTAAACTACAGGTACCAAGAAGACATGGTCATGGTTAAGAAAAATAGTTACAGGTAAGGCAGCTAAACTTCTTATAACAATTCTCCATATTTGAAATGAGTCATGTCATGATATTGCATTTTTAGATCACAGAGGGTGAATCCGCAAACACCAGTCCAGAAGTTTAGGACCGGGAAGAATAGCTGGAAGAGAGCCTAGGATTGTGGAGTTAAGGGTCTTCATGTACAAGAGACAAGTTGAGAGAAAGGAAAGACCTGGAGGAGTGAATCATTGAGTCATTCAAGAACTACATGGACCACAAGAAACAAAAAATTACACAAGTGTAAACAACATGTACTTAGAAGACATTGTCATGGTAAAGAACAATGGTCGCAGGTAAGGCAGCTACTCTTCTTGTCTGAATCATAAGGCCTTCAACTTCTTTGCTTGCACAAACCATGAAAGGGACTGTAAAATTATTTTTTGTATTTTTGTCCCTTAGATTCTTAGTTTCTTTTTAGCATAGATAAAAACCTGCTGATATCCTCCTTTCCAGTCACATTTTTTTTTAACAAATTTGATTTACATTCTGCTTTTATATCTTTGATATTACAGCCTTTTTTCAAACGGTAAAAATATACATAATTTCGAATATTTCTCCCAATTTTCCTTTGTAATGTTATATGCAAAGAAAGTTGAATAAAAATTCTTCTCCTATTTCCTATTTTTCCTTTTTTTTTTGTGTGGCAAAAGTTTTCTCCAATTTTGAAATTAGTTACAACATATTAGGTTTTAAGATCACATAAAGCGAAGATGGAAAATCAGAAGTTAAGAACCAAGAAGAGAAGTTTGAAGAGTTACCTGGGACCCTTATGTTAGATATCATCATGGCCAGAAGACAAGACGACAATGAACGAAGAGATAAGAGGACAACATTCTTCTGGCGAACTGGACAATGGGGATCAGGATCTACAGGAAAGCAGGCTAAGAATTATAAAAAACACAAAAAAAGACCAGGTCAGCTACAATGGTATATATATGTACTTAAAAATGAATGGATTTGCTTTCTCCTATTTTTTTTTTCATTTTATTTTGCCAGGTAAAATTATTTTTCGCAATTGAAATTAGTCATATTTTGATATTATTTCCAGATTACAGGAGACAAAGACGCAAAAGACCTTAAATTAAGGAGCATGAAGAGAAGCTGGAAGAGAGTTCTGTGACTGGTTAGCTAAGATTCTCCATGGGCAGAAGACAAGATGACAGTGAGGAAGAAACCTGAAGGACTGAAAATTGAGATTTACAAGAACTACAAGGACCAGGAACTGTCAACAACATGAATCAAAAAGGCCAGGTCAGCTACTATCCACAATTTTTACATATTCATTAGCTTCTCTGAAAAGACACTGGATCTGTAAACTCCTTCTTTTCCTACAAAACGTAGACAAAAAAAAATTTTTTTTTTAGCTTGTTTTATTAGAATTTTCATCTTCTTTGAACCTTGATTTCATGTCTGTTAAAACCTGGTGAAACTTTCCTTTCCAGTCGGAATTATTTTAAAACTCATTTAATTTAGATTTTTTTATCTTCTTCTTTTAGATTGCACAGTTTGTTAGGCAACACAAAAGAAAAATATTCCAACACTTTCTCCCAAACTTCCTTTTCAATAGTTGATGTGCAAAAAAAAAATTGAATATTAATGCTTTCCTCTATTTATTTTTTAGTTTGTGTTGAGTGGCAAAATAGTTCCCCATATTTGTTATAAGTTATGTCATGATATTACATTTTAGGATCAAAGAGGCTGAAGCCACAAAGACCAGTCCAGAAGTTTAGGACCAAGAACAATAGCTGGAAGAGAGCTTAGCATTGTAAAGCTAAGCGTCTCTATGTTCAAGAGATAAGTTGAGAGAAAGGAAAGACCTGGAGGAGTGAATCATTGAGTCATTCAAGAACTACATGGACCACGAACTAAAGAAACAAAAAATTATACAAGTGTAAACAACATGTACTAAGAAGACATTGTCATGGTAAAGAATAATGGTTACAGGTAAGCTACTCTTCTTGTCAGAATCATAAGGCCTTCAACTCCTTTGTTTGCACCAACCATGAAAGGGACTAAAATTATTTTTTGTGTTTTTGTCCCTTAGATTCTTAGATTCTCTTTAGTATAGATAAAAACCTGCTGATATCCTCCTTTCCAGTCATTTCCATTCTCCTTTTATATCTTTGGATATTTTAGCCTTTTTTTCAAATGGTAGAAATAAACATACATTTTTTAATATTTCTCCCAAGATTTTTTCTTAATGTTATATGCAAAGAAAATTCTTTCTCCTTTTTTTTCCATCTTTTTTGTATAGCAAATGTTTTCTCCAAGTTTGAAATAAGTTACATCATGATATTAGGTTTTAAGATCACAGAAAGCAACGATGGACAGATCAGAAGTTAAGCACCAGGAAGAGAAGTTTGAAGAGGTACTTGGGATCCTTAAGTTAGATATCACCATAGCCAGAAGACAACACGACAATAAAAAAAGAGTTAAGAGGACAGCATTCTTCAGGCAAACTGGAATATGGGGATCAAGATCTACAGGAAAGCAGGCTCTAAAGCTATTAAAAACACACAAACACAGACCAAGTCAGCTACGATGGTAGAGATAGATATATACACACACCTCATTTATCTTTATTTCTTTTCCTTTCTATCTGTACTTTGGTTTAGCATTGGCGAGTACCTGCTCAATCCCTTTTTCAGCGCAGACTTTTTTTTTCAACTGATTAATTTAGATTCTGCTCTTTGGCTTTTAGATTTCTAAGCTTGTTTTGCAACACAAAATATTCCTACACTTTCTTACAAAAAATCCCATTGAATATTTCATATATATATATATATATATATATATATATATATATATATATATATATATATATATATATATATATATATATACACTTAAAATTGAATGGAGTTGCTTTCTCCTATTTCTTTTTTCACTTTGTTTTGCGTGTGAAATTGTTCTTTATAATTAAAGTAGTTCATATTGTGATATTACGCTTCCAGATTACAGAAGGCAAATATGTGAAAGACCTAAAGTTAAGGAGCATGAAGAAAAGCTGGAAAAGAGTTCTGTGACTGGTTTGCTAAGATTCTCCATGAGCAGAAGACGAAGAAATTAAGGAAGAGACCTGGAGGACTGAACATTGAGATATTCAAGAATTACATTGACTAGAAAATAAAGATAAAAAAAATGACTCGAGTATAAAAAACATTTACTAAGAAGACATGAACAAGGCAAAGAACAATTGCCACTGGTAAGGCAGCTAGTCTTCTTGTCATAATCATAAAGCCTTCAACTCCTTTGATTGCACAGTCTATGAAAGGGACTGTAATATTATGTTTGTATTTTTATCCTTTAGATTCTTCGTTTTATTTAGTATAGATGAAAACCTGCTGAATTCCTCCTGAATATTACAGCCTTTTTTCAAACTTCAAAAATATACATATATGTTGTAACACTTTCTCCCCATATTCCTTTTATGTAAAGAAAATAAAATGAAAATTCTATTTTATTTTCTTCATCTTTTTTGTGTAGCAAATTGTTTCTTATATTTGAATTAATTCATATTAAATAATTGTGTTTTAATATCACAGAAGGCAAAGATGGAAAAATTAGAATGTTAAATACCAAGAAAGGGAGTTTGAAGAGGTACCTGGGACCCTTACGCTAGATATCATCATGGCCAGAAGACAACGAGAATGAAAGGAAAGATAAGAGGACAGCATTCTTCAGGCAAACTGGACTATGGGTATGAGAATCTACAGGAAAGCAGGCTATAAAGCTATTAAAAACACACACACAAAAAAAGGTCAGCTGCAATGGTGAAAATAGATATATACACACGTGGGAAAAAAAAATCAACTGCCTATTTAAGTCAGTCTATTGCTACAACCTTCAAAAAAGAAGTTTTTTTTTTTTGCTTTATTATTTGTTTTTTTTTTTCCTTTTCATTTATACTTTGGTTAGCATTGGTAAATACATACTCAATCTCTCCTTTTCAGTCCAGACTTTTTTTCAACTGATTAATTTAGATTCTGCTCTTTGGCTTTTAGATTTCAAAGCTTGTTGTGCAACACAAAAGAAAAATCTTCTTCCACTTTCGCTAAAAATTTCTATTTAATTTTTAATATATATTTGTATATTATATGTATATAAATATATATATATATATATATATAATTATATATATATATATTTACATTAGCTATTAAAGTTAAATGGATTTACTTTCTCCTATTTCTTTTTTCTTTTTGTTTTGCCTGGTAAAATTGTTCTCTGTAATTGAAATTAGTTATATTTTGATATTATGTTTCCAGGTTACAGAAGACAAAGATGCAACAAACCTTAAATTAATGACACTGAAAAGAAGCTGGACGAGAGTTCTGTGACTCGCTAGCTAAGATCTCCATGGGCATAAGACAAGATGACAGTGAGGAAGAAACCTGGAGGACTGAAAATTGAGATCTACAAGAACTACATGGACCAGGAACTGTCAACAACGTGAATAAAAAGGCCAGGTCAGCTACTATTCACAATTTTTACATATTGGTTAGCTACTCCTCTGAAATGACTCTGGATCTGTAAACTCCTTCGTTTCCTACAAAATGTAGTCGAAAGATTTTTTTTACTTGTTTTATCGGTATTTTTTTTTCATTTGAATCTTGATTTCATATCTCTTAAAACCTGATGAAACTTTCTTTTCCAATCGGAACTATTTTTTAAACTCATTTAATTTAGATTTTTCTCTTCTGCTTTTAGATTACACAGCTTGTTAAGCAACATAAAAGAAATATATTCCAACACTTTCTCCCAAACTACCTTTCCAGTGGTTCACATGCAAAAAAAAAATTGAATATTAATGCTTTCTTTAATTTATTTTTTATTTTGTGTTAAGTGTCAAAATTGCTCTCCATATTTGAAATAAGTCATGTCATTATATTACATTTTTGGGATCAGAGAGGTTGAAGCCACAAAGACCAGTCCAGAAGCTTAAGTCCTGGAAGAATAGCTGGAAGAGAGCTTAGGATTGTAAAGCTAAGGATCTCCATGCTCAAGAGAGAAGTTGAGAGAAAGGAAAGACCTGGTGTATTGAAACATTGAGCCATTCAAGAACAATTAGGACCAGAAACTAGAGAAACAAAAAATTACCCTAGTGTAAACAACATGTACTAAGAAGACATCATCATGGTAAAGAACAATGGTCGCAGGTAAGGCAGCTACTCTTCTAGTCAGAATCATAAGGCCTTCAACTCCTTTGCTTGCACCAACCATGAAAGAGACTGTAATATTATTTTTTTTGTACTTTTGTCCGATACATTCTTATTGTTTTAGTATCGATAAAAACCTGCTGATATCCTCCTTTCCAGTCACATTTTTTATTATTTTTAACAGATTTGATTTATATTCTGCTTTTATATCTTTGGATATTACAGCCTTTTTTCAAACAGTAAAAATATACATGTATTTTCTAATATTTCTCTCAATATTCGTTTTTAATGTTATATGCAAAAAAAAAAATTGAATAAAAATTTCTTCTCCTATTTCATTTTCGTCATTTTTGTTGTGTGGCTAAATTGTTTCTTATATTTGAATTAAGTCGTTTTCAATAATTGTGTTTTAAGATCACAGAAGGCGAAGATGGAAAGATCAGAAGTTAAGAACCAAGAAGAGAAGTTTGAAGAGGTACCTGGGATCCTTACGCTAGAAATCATCATGGCCAGAAGACAACACGACAATAAAAAAAAAGAGAGAAGAGGACAGCATTCTTCAGGCAAACTGGACTATGGGGATAAGGATCTACAGAAAAGCAGGCTCTAAAGCTATTAAAAACACACAAAAAAGACCAAGTCAGCTACAATGGTAAAGATAGATATAAACAAACACCTCAGAAAAAAAAATTTGACCATTTAACTCCCTGTACTGGTACAACCAGTCCTTTGAAAAGAAAGTTTTTTTTTTTTTTGCTTCATTCATCTTTATTTTTTTCCTTTTTATTTGTACTTGGTTTAGCATTGGTGGGTACCTTCTCAATACCTTTTTTTCAGCCCAGACTTTTTTTTTCAACTGATTAATTTAAATTCTGCTCTTTGGCTTTTAGATTTCCAAGCTTCTTTTGCAACACAAAAGAAAAATATTGCTACACTTTCTCCCAAAAATCCTATTGAATATTTTATATATATATATATATATATATATATATATATATATATATATATATATGTGCACTTGAAATTGATTGAATGGAATTGCTTTCTCCTATTTCTTTTTTTCATTTTGTTTTGCCTGGTAAAATTGTTCTGCATAATTAAAGTAGTTCATATTGTTATATTACGTTTCCAGATTACAGAAGGCAAATATGCAAAAGACCTAAAGTTAATGAACATGCAGAGAAGCTGGAAAGGAGTTCTGTGACTGGTTTGCTAAGATTCTCCATGAGCAGAGGACATGATGAAATTAAGGAAGAGACCTGGAGAACTGAACATTGAGACATACAAGAGCTACATATAACAGAAACTAAAGATAAAAAAATTACCTGAGTATAAAAAAAACGTACTAAGAAGACATGGTCAAGGCAAAAAACATTGGCCATAGGTAAGGGAGCTACTCTTCTTGTCATAATCAAGAAGCCTTCAACTCCTTTGCTTGCACAAACTATGAAAGGGAGTGTAATATTATGTTTGTATTTTTGTCCTTCGTTTTATTTAGTATAGATGAAAACCTGCTGAATTCCTCCCATCCAGTCAAGTTTTTTTTCTTTTTTTCTTTAACAGATTTGATTTACATTCTGCTTTTATATCTTTGGATATTGCAGCCTTTTTTCAAACTTTACAAATATACAAATATGTTCTTACACTTTCTCTCAATATTCCTTTTTAATATTACATGTAAAGAAAATTCAATGAAAATTCTTTCTCCTATTTCATTTTCTTCATCATTTTTGTGTGGCAAAATTGTTCCTTATATTTGAATTAAGTCATATTAAATAATTGTGTTTTAAGATCACAGAAGGCAAAGACGCAAAAGACCGTAAGTTAAGGAGCACGAAGAGAAGCTGAAAGTGAGTTCTGTGACTGGTTAGCTAAGATTCTCCATGGGCATAAGACAAGATGACTGTGAGAAAGAGACCTGGAGGATTGAAATTTGAGATCTACAAGAACTACGTGGACCAGGAACTAAAGATACAAAAAAATTTCACGAATACATGTACCAAGAAGACATGGTCAAGGTAAAGAGCAATGGTTACAGGTAAGGCAGCTACTCTCCTTGTCAGAATCATCTAGCCTTCAACTCCTTCTCTTGCACCAACCATTAAACGGCTTGGAATTTTATTGTTGCTATTGAATTTTATATATTTTTGTCCTTTAAATTTTTTGTATCATTTAGTATAGATAAAAACACGCTGAATTACTCCTTTCCAATCAGTGCTTTTTTAAAAAGGATTTGAATTACGTTATGCTTTTTTGTCTTTTGATATTACAGCCTTTTTTGCAAGAAAAAAAAATTATATGTTCTGACACTTTCTCCCAATATTCCTTTTTAACATTTCATGTGGGCCAAAACTGAATGTAAATTCTTTCTTTTATTTCTTTATTTCATTTTCTTTTTGCATGGTAAAATTGTTCCTCTTATTCAAAATAAGTCATGTCATATTATTGTGTTTTGAGATCACAGAAGACGAACATGTAAAGAACTGAAGTTGAGGACCACGAAGAGAAGTTCTTGGAGATACTTGGGACCCTTACAACAGAGATCACCGTGGCCAAATGACAATATGAGAAAGTAAAGACCTGGAGGACTGAAACATTGAGTCATTAAAGAACAATTAGGACCAGGAACTAGAGAAACAAAAAATTACCCAAGTGTAAACAACATGTACTAAGAAGACATCGTCATGGTAAAAAACAATGGTCGCAGGTAAGGCAGCTACTCT
>JAWDGP010007710.1:395000-464246 GCA_033675545.1 Elysia crispata | reverse complement strand
AAGTATTGTAAATAGGTGAGTGTGCTAATTTTCTCTTTAAAAACTTGAAGCAAATACCAGTTGCGGTCACCTTTAGGTTTGTTCCTCATTTTCATCTCATGTTCCTCATTTTTGGTGTTGGTGTTCCTCAAAACCGTTTTTCTGGGTAGGCATGTCTGTTATTCAGTTGACTATGCAAGCTACTTTCTTAGAAAAAAAATTATGTAAAAAAAATAGATAAAGGCTCAAATTGTCAATTGATAGATCAATGTGGACAACAGTAGTATTTTCGAATATATTTCATATATCTACTCAATTCTGCTTGTGAATGATGTGGATTAAGACATGAGCTTTGTTTAATGTGTAGTATGCTTTCTCTTTTTTTTTTTTTCTTTTTTTTTCTTTTCCTTTTATCCAACTTTGACCAGTAATATTTCATGCTTATGATCTTTTAGACTTCAAGAAATGTCAGCTTATATTCCTCTTATTGGGCGTCCATATCTATGGTGCCAGTGGATGGGAGGGCTTCAGTTCCTAAAGAGAGAAGCGGACAAGGTAAAACTTTATATCCTTTCTTTATGGTAGAGATTTTAATTATAATGCCTTGGCCTCCCCACTTCTAAGGAAAAAAAAAGAATATAACTTTAACAGCATCTGGCAAGGATTGTATTAAAATAAGCTACAATAAGATCATTTTCTTACAATTTTTTCCCCTTTGACACCTAAGAAAGGTTTATCATGAGAGACCCTGTAAGTTGATTGAACTTTGTGTGACTGACTAGAAATACTGGAATGCAAATCAAGCCCTTTTATGCCTCATACTACTTTTTTAACTTTTCATTTTAATGCAAAAGTTTTGTCACTTGTGTCCATTACTGAAGACTGCCCTCTGCAAAATATTTTTTTTATTTATTTTATTATGGCCATATTTATGTGGATACCCAAGCCCAAGCAACAAACAAAGTAATCCAGTTGGACTGTCCATAAGGGAAAAAAAATGTGGTTTAGTTCTGCTAGAGTCAACAAGTTTGCTCTTTTAACTTTTTTTCAAAGTATTTCTTAAGGAAAGCAATTATTTCTATAGACTTAATATTAATAGTTTACTAAAGTTTTCAAAAAAAGTCTTTTTTTTTTTTTTGAGTCATGAGTAAGATATTCAGCCTTCTGTTTCTGATTTGGTGTCCTACCTTCTCATTAAGAATTTATGTCACTTATGGAACTTATAGTAGATATGAAATGTCCATTTTGTCTGCTGCATCATATATTTTACCCCCATTTTTTTTATTACTATCTATGAAAAGAAAAAAAAAGATTTGTTTGTACATTTCCTGTTATTATTGAGAAACTTCACATTTTCGTCATATTCACTTCTAATATTTTAAATCTGGGATCTTTAAATATTAAAACGGTTTTATATAGATTTTCTTTTTTTTTAGTCAAAAGTTATTTATTGGTCATTATAAGCAGGTCCTTTTAACACATTCAACAGAGCAGTGAGATCTCCTCTTAATATACTTTGTCATATTGCATGATTTAAAACCACACCACACCACAGACAGGGCAAGACACTGGATCAGATGATGTTGAAGCTGATGAACCCAATCTGACAGCAGTGAGAGCCAAGCATTCTGTGAGTGCAGCCAACATGCAAAGGACTATAACATTGCTGAGGGAGAGGATGAGGGCAAGACTTTGCTTGCTTGAACAACTGTCTTCGTTAGGTGAGACTTACAGATAAGAGAGAGAAGTGTAATAAAAACAGATAGAGAAGTGGACTAATATATGTTTGATTTTTTTTCATATAGTCTTTCAACTGGCAATGAGGGATTGAAAAAATGGGGCCTTAAACTCATCAACTAGTGCCACCTTAGGCTCACATTGGCTTATAAACAAATGTAACTGCAAAGCAAACTCTTTACCTGACAGGATCCCCTATTTTTTAAACATGTATATTTTTCATATTTATTGTATTCTATGGTGCAGTTGGATTTTCACCCAGTGGCTGCAATCTTTTAGCACTAATACCTTTTTAATGCTTATTTAATTTAAATTAATCATTTTAGCTACCGTGCATTAATCATGTGGAAAGAACTGTGTGAAATAGTGGAATTATTTTTTTTTCTTATTTTCTTTCAATTGATATTTGAAGAGCGAGGCATCATCCCTATCTCTGCGGAACTTCTCAAACTTTACCCCACCAAAATTAACTCCCACTTGTCGTCTTGGAAGAGATCAACCTTTGAAGACTTGAGCCAACTCCCTCAGGCTGCCCGCTTCATCAAAGCTGGTCTGGTCAAGGAGTCAGATCTTGTGTTTGTAGCCAACATTGATCGTGGTTCAGGTATTTTTTTTTTTCACACTTTTCCATTTCTACATTTGTCATACAAATATGAGTATAAGACAATATTTTGGAACAATTGCAGAAGAGCATTGTCATGGATTTTTAGAGGGGAAATATTTTCTTGTAATATTCTTCCTTATATATCTCATTACATTGCAATAAGAACCACAACAGATCTTACTTTGGCATTTGTCCAAATGAACAAGCTTTGAAACTATAAATGTATGATTTTTTAACCTTTCCTAATGGTATAGTGATATAACTGTATCAAATTTGATTACTCTAACAGGTTCTTCATTGTTAGAATAGGTCTTAAATCTTTGCACTGAAAAAAAACAAAAACCTTTTCATCTGAGTTGTCCAAAATATCCATTAAAATTGGATTTTCTTAAGGTTAATTTATATTTAACTTCTGGTGACTTCTTATCACTTTATTTCTTCTGACCTTGTATCTAAAATTTTAGAACTGTTATATACTTGCTGGTTTCCTTTACATTGATCTCTATTTTTTTCTTCATTTACTCAGCAAAAATGACTGCCTATGTTGTTCTGACTGCCAACTGTCCACAAGTGGCACCCTTATTTGTTTTGGATATCATCTTCCACTCTCATAGAACAGCTCTCATTGATGTTCATGTCAAGGTCTGTTGATTAGGATCCGTGCCTTATCTTCAGCCAAGTCTGTATAAAATACCCATAAGACCATTAGATGTAGAAAGAGGGTGTTTTCCTAATTAAAAATGTGAATATCACATATGCAGGATATGACCTGTGAACTCAGGCTCAGTCTAGTGCTTTTGATAGTAGTTGCAGATATTTTGACAATGAATTAACAAAATTTGCAGCTATCATAATATTTACAGTTAGAAGGGGAGTCCTAGACATAGGTCTTGATTCCCTGTTTTTTACTTAAAAATGCAACTTTCACTCCTTCCTTTGTTTCTTGTTCGGTTCAGGGGTATCAATGTATCTATGAAGTATTTTTATTTAACCTTGCTTCAAGCAAAATGACAAATAGGTTATTATGTTCTTAGTTCTTTTTTTTTTTTGGTGTGGATATTTTTTCATATCTTTCCATGATTACCTTTAATTTTTAATTTATTGAAAATTTACGATGTTTTTTGTGGGTTTTCTGAAAACAATTTTTCCATGGATGATAACCAGAATGGGAATTAATCTGTCTTTCTTGGACGGTGTCCCTTATTATCATATGTAATACCATTAATATGCCTTGACTTTACTCACCAGGAAATGGAGGAGGAGGTGAATCTCCACTACCCTGAACTTATAATTGTGCCCTCCGTGGCTGACAGCAAAATTTCTGCATCTGGCTTGTCTCTCTCAAACCGAATTGGAAGGAAAGAGCTAGCTCAAGCTAAGGCTAGAGACCAGCTTCTTCCAGGACAGGTGCAACGTCTACTCATGTGTCTTGATGTGTATCTGGAGACAGATACTCCAGCTTCATCTGCTGTTCCTTTAGAGATTCCTCAAGAGAAGATGATGCCTCGTACTTCTAGGTGAGAAGAAGGACATATTTTGCCCTCAAAGTTTAAAAAGAAAAAAATGAAAGAAATGTAATAGTCATAAGAAAACAAGTGGTAAATAAAAAAAGATTTAACATTTGATCACTTGAAATTGAATAATAAATACAAAGGAGAGTAAATCTATATCACAAGGTCTAAAAGGAAATAGACATACAACTTTATAATAACAGGACAAAAATAAAATAACAAAACTATTATCAATTTAACATATAAATGTTTCACTTTGTAAGCTTCTTCAGTAAGACTCACAACTTTATAATTATGGGATGAAAAAGAAATAACAAAACTATTATCAATTTAACATATAAATGTTTCACTTTGTGAGCTTCGTCAGTAAGACACACAACTTTATAATTACGGGATGAAAAAGAAATAACAAAACTATTATCAATTTAAAAATAAACGTTTCACTTTGTAAGCTTCGTCAGTATTTTTTTTGTCCCTTTTTATAAAGTTGTTTGTCTATTTTCTATACGACCTTGTATTATACTCTTTATAGACACTCACTCGTCCTTTTGGATCCTTTATAATTACCAAGTTATCCTCCAAGTGTGGTGTTTTTGCTTTCTATTTAGATTAAAATCTATATCAACAACTCTTTTCCTAAGTACCATATACCGCCCTCAGTCAAAGTTGTAAGATGATAATTGAAAAGTGCGTAAAAAGCTGTACATTTTCTGATATATTCAGCACTTTAATTGTGGGAAAATATATAATCTTAATTTTTTTTTTTATCCAAGGGGACCATCAAGAGCCAAGCCCTACAAATATGTGCCAGAGCTGGGTATCTTCACACACAGATGCTAGTGTTGTACATTTTAATCCAGAGAGAGAGACAACAAAAGAGATTCATTGGTGTTATTATTTAACTTGCAATTAACTATGTTGAGATAGTTACCTTCAGTTTTTCTTATTGAAACCATAAAAGTCTGCATCACAGAGCAACATAGCCTCAAAATGAGCCCTGTTGACTGATGTATAGTTCATAAATGGCTTAGCATTAAAAGCAAGTTTGAAAATAGCACTGATTTTCCTCCCGTAACATTCTGAATTTTTCAAAACTCCTTCAAATAAAATATTGATAAATGGAGCATTACTAAAAATGACACAAACAAGCAGCTTACCTGAAAATTTAAGTATCATACATTTATTTCATGGGTAACATTGGTATCTCACAATCATCAATAACTGAACAAGAAAAAAAAGTAAGAGAAAAGTCTGTTCCAAAAAATCACCCATATCTAGGTCTTGAGAGAACCAAAAAAAATGTATCTGTAACCAAAACCTAGTCTGACAGATGCACATGAAACCTGCCTAAAGCCATGCCTTTCAGATTTACGTAGATATCTCCTGTTGTTCTATTTACCAACCTAACTACATGTAGTATACATCTAATAATCAAAAACTATTACATAATAAATTGTGTGCTGTTTATCAAAGCTCTTGACAAGATTTTTTTACACAGCCCTAAAGCTGCACCAACTGTTGGTATCTCTAAAGTATGTTCATCATTTGTCATTGAATAGAATTGTTAAATAAGACTTTTTAATTATAGAGGACAAAAGAAATAAGTCAATAATTTATGTGCACAAATTAGGTTTTGGTATTTTCAAAAATATTAAACAGTTTTCCTGCTTCCTCCAAGCTTGATCTTGCTATTTAGTTTTCATTCACATAGATGTAGACTTCAAAGCAGGTCAGATTGACACAGCACTATATGTCTGATAAATTGTAGCAGAATACTGTAGTCAAACATTGTTTCTTTTTTTAAAATTATATTGGCTGGCAACAGACTTACTTTTTGCATGTTAATTTTTTTTTCTCTTTGAGTATAGATTGCAAAGTTTTAAAAATCACTTAAATTATTACTGTTGTAAAATAAACATAGTATCAATTATCAACATTTATTTTCTTGGTGTATTTTACTTTCTTTTTTTTTCATTGAAATTATGTGCTGTTTATCAAAGCTTTTGATTTTTTTTTTATTACGGGAGGTGCTTTCTAGATGTCTTCACCACATCATGTTTTTCTTTATTTTCTTATAGTATTTCTTTCAAACACAGCAAAAAAATTATTGTTTAGGGATGTACCAAAAATGGTCATATTCCAGCAACTATTGACCATTTGTTTTAAATTCTGTTTGAAGAGAAATAAAAACACCTTGAACGAAGTATTTCTTGATTTAAATGCCTAACTAGAATGTTCAAATGAAAACGTTTATTTTATTTCACTCTAATGACAGCCTAATGGCATAAGAGAAAAATGCCTTCAAAATTCATACAAAAATGGAAACAGTATATGTTTTTATGAAAAAAAAGCTTTTATTAAGCCAAGAGTTAATTGAGGTGCAAGATACTATCTAAATGTGTATAAAGAACCCTTTTAAGACCGCTGTATTTTTATCAAAATC
Source organism: Elysia crispata (assembly GCA_033675545.1). Classification (NCBI taxonomy): domain Eukaryota; kingdom Metazoa; phylum Mollusca; class Gastropoda; family Plakobranchidae; genus Elysia; species Elysia crispata. The sequence continues at coordinate 457,972 of JAWDGP010007710.1, read as the reverse complement.
GTAAAGGTGTTGGCAAGATGTGCTTAACATGATAGTGTTGATAATATTGTTATCAATAGCATCAATTTTTTAAATTAAAATTTATGAACTAGTGAAATATTTCACATCATCTGCTCATTGTGGTCCCAAAACAGTTGGCTGATAAAAATGCTCAATATTTCCACAACATTACTGGAACAATGCAGACAAAGTGCACATGCCATGAGTATGCTAAAGACTTGCAAGGATCTGGTTGGAAAGTGATAACAGGTGATTTTACCATATCATCAGTTTTAAAATTTATCCATTGGCGAATATGTCTATTATCTTTAGAGATACAAAAGGAGCTATTCTTCAAGAGATTCTGCCTCGGAGTTGAACTCTAGGCTTAAAGAATCTCAATGCAAGATGTTTGACTGAAGGCATCATTTTGTCCAAAAGAAAGTTTCTCATCAAATGTTACAGCAGTACCGTTGAAATGGTTTATCCCACCCACTTCCTATAGATCTGATTTTGCAGTGTTTAGCCTAAAAGAGCCATCTTGATTATGACAGAATGCCTGTTTTTTGGGGATGAGATCAAGCTTCCTGTCAAAAATAGTTTGTTTTTTCAAGTTTGATGTCACTCATGAATATGTTGGAATAACCACATCAGTGAGTAGATGTGAAATTTTATGCTTTGAAATACGTAGCAGGGTAATCAGAAGAGGGCTGTATTTGCTCTTCATCTCATTTTCCACATTTAACATTTTTCCTTGTTTCAAATGGGGGATGACAACATGCATTGAGAGATACTGGGATGAAGTTTTCTACACATAAACATTTTAAAGATTCAAGGAAAGTTTAGTGAAGTCCACAGCTATGTTGTTAAATATTTAAAAGTTTGAGGCAGTAGGAGCTGTTTTCACACAGATCCCTTAGAGCATGGCAAATCTCTTTAATGTTGAAAGTTGAGAGATAGTTTAAAAGAAAAAGTGATTCTCTCTTATTAATGTTCACAATTATTTCAACCTACATTTTGTGGGCCAAGCTTTTTTTTCTATTGATTTAAGATACTCATGACTTCTCAAACTAAATTTTCAAAGATAGTAAAACTAGATGATTAAAATAAACATTTCTTCAGGCGTTGAGATTTCTGATCAGTTTCTATTTTGGATTTACTTAGTAGCTCAATTTAGTTAACATTTATCTAGTGTAAAAATTAGTCACAACAAAGTACCTTTATGCATTAACTGTGATTGAGACCACTCATACAACTGTATCTTTTTCTTTACTGCTCATTATCTACTTAATAGGATGATTTCTAGAATACCCAAAATCACGAGCTGTATGGGGTTGTATCTTGATCTTGGTTATAATCAAACTGCAAGGTGTAATATTTTAATACATGAATAGGCATATTGCTGCCCACACTCGTCACCAGTTTTGATTGATCCTCTCTAGAGAGTAAAACAAATTTACTCATCACTAAAGATTATCCATTTTTAATTTTGTCTCTTTTACAAGTAAAATACTTCGATTTACTGCTCAATTAAACTGTTGGATGGATATGGTGAAACTTTTATGTCGTTGGTTTTTTTTATTATTCGAGCCTAAGTAAGTGATTTCAGATATTGTTTGGATACATTGGTATAGGCATTCGAAAGTTTTTACTTTCTTTTAGGTAGTTTTTTCTAGTAATGGTTTACACAAATGCTGTCCTAGCATTAATATGTACATGCTTTTCATGTTAAAGAAGTAAGTAGTTCTAGATTCCCTTAAGAATTATTTATTTGGATTTAAGCAATTGATCAGGAAAGCTTGTCTATGCTAAAGCAAAAGTCCAAAATACCCAAATTTAACTATTGCTGATTTTGACAATGTATGATGTAAATGCAAAAAAAAAAAGTGAAAAAATTGGATCGTCACAAATACGGTTTGAAGATAAAATATGCTATATTTTTCAAAAACGTATTTTTCCTATTTTTTTTTTCAGTCTGGAAAAAAAAAGCATGTGTCCATGACACAAGAGGAGAAATTGAACTCAATACCCTAACCCACATGCACTTCAAAACATCGAAGTGTTAATTTTTTTATTTTTTTTTGCAAATTAAATGGTGAAAATATGCAAACAAAGCAAAAAGAATGCTAAATTACACTTAAAAGTAGAACACAACAACTAAAACAGTTAACGCCAACCTTTCTTGAATATTTCTCAATGCATTTTATTTATATTACAGGAAGGCAAAGAACGAGGCATAAAATAAAGAATAAAGGAGAGAGAGAGAGAGAGACCAAGTTAACCATGCTATAATATTCATTTTCTGAGGAGGTACTTCAGATATGTGAAAGGGTACATTAGATGGAGGAAAGGGGGTGGGTGGAGAGGCATAAATAAAATATGGCTTGCAATTGTTGTGCTATATGTATTCATCACTAGTGGAATAATGTTACAATCTTTGTTGTAAAATTGCGACTGCAGAATAAGGATTGCTATGTATTTAAAGACCCTCAGCTACCCATTTAAAAAATTTTAAATGCTTAGGAATTTCAGTTTCCAAACTTTTGTTAAATGCCCTTTTATATAACCAGTCTGGTTCCCACTTCAACATGTTACTTCCAAAATGAACAGAATGCAAGTTTTTGCCCTCAATTTCTCATCTTTCTCTTTCACATTTTGTCTGTTCTGGCTACTGCTGCTTAAAACTTCAGGACGAAATAAAGTTATATGTTAATTGTTTTTTTTTTCTCTTTCTTATGAGGCTACACAGGAAAAGGACTGAAATAAAGGTTAGAATAAGGGTCTTTCATGGGATGAAGACGAAATGACTCATAAAATAATGCTGATTAAAAACTAAAAAAAAAAAATAAAACCATAAACATGAACAAGACCTTAAACCCTTCATGTAGTTCTCCGGAATAATATGAATTACCTCCCTGAATAAACGAGGGAATTTAAGAAAACAATGAGAAAGAAAAGAAGTACCATATGGGGTATGGAATGTTCTAATGACTTGAGAGATTCTACAAGAAAAAAAAATAGGAAACTGACCTTTAAGTTCCATGGCCTGTCGTGTAAACCAACAATTACCTTTCACAAAATGTACATTGTTGTTCCAAGAAAAAAATATTTTTAAGCGTTAAAAGATATGAAATAAAGCTGTAAAATTGTACAGCAAATTAATAAAATTAAAATTTGCCTTAAAACTTGCCTTATCTTATAAATCTAAATGAATGTGAGCAAAATAAAGTGCCGTATGCCCTACAAAATAAAGTGACATTGAGACTGAAAAAATTTACCTTTCTTACCTTTCAGATTATATTTTTGGCTTATCCCGAAGAACGAAAAAGGAAGCTATGTTAATGGAATTATTTCATCGTATTGCCTAGTGTTTAAGTGAGTGAGAAAAAAATGAAGTTAAAAAAGTTTGAAGATCTTGAATAAAAAAATGTGACGTGAAGTTTGAACAATTTACCAGGCAGCAAAGGCCTGTTAACCTTAGGCAATTGATGTGGAAAATATTGTAAAAAATAGATCATGTGTAAATGTATTTTAAAATATGAGCCTGCCACACAGCTTAAAAATAACGTTAAAAATCAAAACCATGGTATCTGTAAGTAAAATAGGCAAAAAACCATGTTGCAAAAGGGTAATTATTTTGATCTGATTGAGGTGTATTGATTAATAGTTACGGCAAGTGTATACCTTCAGCAATGCCAATGTGTTTTGGCTTTCTCAGAATTCAAAGAATTGCATTAAAAGTCAAACAAGCAACAAATGAACCAGTGCATAAGCATATGATGAATAAATTTTATCAGTACTTGGACTTTCTCAAGTCTCACAACACCTTCGTTTCCTAAATTACATGTACAGCAAAAGGAAACATTTTGCAATTTATGTAGACTCAGAGTAACATTTAAGGATACGCATTGAAAAAAAAATACCTTTAATTCTTTAGCATTGTCCGTGACAATAATATACCAAACATTCATAGCAGCTAGTATTTCCCAACCTGTCTCCACTACATAGCTTTAAGCTATTTCTGGGGCACATTGGATTTGTGGAACGTCGTTATTTTTTCTCCATGTATGCAAAACATTCAGAACAACATGTGTGCTTGTTTCAGCAATATGCTTGATAAATTGATGGAGGAATAATAAATGCAGAAATATTCAGAAAAATAGCTTCAGTACAAAAATTTGTATTTGGTCAAAGAATCAATCAAACAATCAAAATGAGCCAGATTTAAAAAAAAAAAAAAGCAAATAGAAAGACATTGACATCTAAACTGCTGACTTTACAGTATATAGAAATATCATAAAATTTATTGACTCTTACTGGGGATATAATTAAAGTAGGTCTTGCTTTTCACCATAAATAAAAAGATCATTTTGATCGTCTATTCCTTAATTTGACGCGATGCAATCTGTAATACACAATAAAGAAGAGAAAATATCCCAAATCAATTCATGAAAGATAGAAAAATAGACTCTGATACTATGCGCAATGAAGTAAGAAAGCCTTATAATCACACAAAGAAATTTGTTTTGATCACTGTTATTGTTTTTAATATGTCTAGATCTTTGGCAGAATAAATGTTATCAAATATGGTTTCCGAAAAATATAACCACTTTAATAAATCCTGTAGGTCACAGGGCTGACATTACACTATACAGGGGTTCAGGATTATAATCCAAGCAAAGGTATTCCATTTTGATATGATGAGGTCACAACAGTATGGACATTCTAAACCCAGATAGTGTGGAGGGTTAAGGCAGCATAGACACTCCTGCACTGATGGGGATGTAGGGGCATCACAGTTCTTGTAAATTTGAAAATTTAAAAATTTATCCTGATCCGAGAATGCATTGAAAATAGTTGTATGCTTTGGCCCATATTATATAAAAAAAAAACACCTTTGAGGTTACCAACCTTCCATTCTCTTATACAATTAATGACTGTGGAGACAAATTTCGGAAGCAATAAGCGTTGTGCAATGGCTAATCATTTGTTATTTGATGCAATAGCTCACAATCGGAACTTATCCAGAGGGCAATGGTAGATAAGCAGTAGATCTTATAATGGACTAGTTTTAGTCAATGAAATATTCAGAAGCAGGTACATGTATAACATAGACAAATATGTAAACCATTAATATACTACATGAAAAGGATGAAGAAAAATATGATAAATGTTGAAATTCTTATCTAGCAATCTCAAACACTGGTAATGTGGCTTTCTCATATTTTGCTGGAAAAAAAAGATGATCTGATAACTTTAAAGGAACAAAAGAGTCTTTCCTAGTCCTAGTTAATGGTCTTTTGTGTCTTGAAATTAACGTAACAAAATCTAAAGAAAGAAAGAATTTCACACAAAAATGTCTCCAGGCATATGCTGAGAGCAATTATGTTCATAGCCATACTGATACTGTAGTAGTAATAGTAATGAAAAACTTCCACTTTAGCACCAGTTTGTGAGAATAAAAAGTAATAGAAACTTTAACACCAATTTCGTCACATAGTTGCAAGGGCAGCTATGAATATTGTCATTTAACGTAAATGAAAAGAAAAAGTGCCACAGAAAATCTTCAAAATTCCATACATTAAGCTCCAGGCCATAATAAAACAAACAGTAGTAAAAGAATAAAACAAACAAAAAAATCACAACTTAATTTGTTTTCACTTACACAGCACTGGGTATCCATTTAAGAGGTTAATGTTCTTACAGTCTATTTTAGGTGATGGGTTTGTCAATTTGAGAGGATACTAAAGACTTTGTGTATCACAAAACCCTTCACAGAAAATGTTTGCGTGAATCATCATAATTTTAATGGGCATCTGGGGAGAGTGTCCTGGCTACCGAGTCCCCATGATTCAGGGTGAACACCTTGGCGATTGGGACTTGCCCTGGCCTGAGTAAGGCAGGTTTGAGTTGAGCTTCGAGAGAATATGGCCCCCTTCAGGGCTGCTGTCTTCCACCTAGCCCCATGCTCAGGTTGAATCAAAAGAAAGTTTTTAATTTTCATTGAAGATAGAAAAGATGAGAATTTTCACTTAAAGCGAGTAAAGTAAACCAAGCAAGAAAAAATTCCAGAAAAATTGGAGCCTAATATAACCCAAAAAGAGCCACAAAAATACTTCTAGCAATAGGAATAAAGCTCAAAATATTACCCTGCCTTTCAATTTGTTTAAAACTTGTTCTCAAACGACTCACTTCTAATTATCTTAAAACTCTACATTTTAGAAAGGATTATATTGCACATAGAAACCTACTTTTGAAACATTACACCTCTTGAAAGATGGGATATGTTGCTCATATCCAGTCCACTTTATTATTGGATAATTGGAGAGATTGTAGCAGAAACAAATGCTACATACATAAAAATAACATGACATTCTTTACAGAGAGAAAAAAAAAACAAGAAACTTAGTATTGAGAGTAAAATAAGTTTGGCTTTGACCTAAAGGGTACATAAATTTAAAAAATAAAGCCACAATTCTTTTATGAAAAATGACCAGTTCAATTTTAAGAAAACTTAAAAGCATAATCCAATTTGTTATGTTTTAAATATTAGGAAACAAAAAAGTTAACGAGAACGCAATTTGTGACAACTTTTTTGCATACCTCGGTTATAAATGTACATACATCACTTTTTCGGGGCTGAAGCTAAAATGAAAGCAATGAAAGAATTGAATCTAAGGAGCTCAACACTTACACATGCAGTTTTACAATCAAATGCACTCTCTTCACAAATTTCATTTCATATCTCTCAAGATGTATTTACAGTAAACATACAAGAGCTATAGTATTCAGTGCACTTATGTTTCAAGCTCCCTGTATGATTGATACTGATTGTTAGAAACTGTTCAAGCACAAATAAATGTGTGAAGAGCTTAATAAATCACAAGCTGCAATGATAACATAGCTGTTTAATAAATATCACGTCAATGAATCAAGCGACCTCTTTGAACATGAAGCAATGTGTATGTGTAGCACGACTGACTGAGAAGCACCACCATGAGATCAGATGAATATGACAATTACAAGAAATATGAGGCATGATGGTCCTTTAAGGCAAAACCAAAATCCACAGGTGGCAAAACAGAGCAAATCCACAAAAATGAATCATGGTGTAGCCTTAACAGCAATTTTTTTTTATAATTAATTGCAGTCTCAGGTCACACAAACCACATTCTTTTTACAACTATCAATTTAGCATAGTATTGAATGGACTAATTTTGCACACTTTGGCTTATATTTACTGTAGAAGTTCTGACCCAGCAAGAAACAGCAGCCTGTCCAATGCAAACAAGATTATCATTGAAAATGGTTTGAGGTGTCAGATGCTGGTACTTTTGAGAGTACAGAAAGGTAATAATATGAGTTATGCAAAAACGACCAGTAAAGAGAAGGTTCATGCTTAAAATTAAAAGGAAATACTCATATTCATAAATACATCAGAATATGGCTGGAAAGTAGAAATAAATGTTTATTTACTGGCTTCAAATGCTTCATGTGGGAAATTCAAAAAATGTACATCAAATGACTTTAGATAAGGCAGAAAGAATTAAGGAGTGAAAAATGTGTTTGGAATATTGAGACATATAAACAAGTAATCATCTGACTGTAAATGTAAGCCAGAGAAAAAAAAAAACAGTTGCTCGATTTGCAACCTTTCAAATAGCACAATTAATTTAATTTTAAGTCCTTTTAATTGCAAGATTGTCTCATTTCGATTACAAATCTGTGTGCAATTGAGACATGTTGTTAAACAATTATTCAAAAAGATATTTCATCATAATGAAATTAACTTCTTACTCTTCAAGCATTCTTTCTACTTTTCTAATAGAAAATGGAATTAATACTCTTTGAATCATTTTCTCATCTTGAATGTGTGCCTAAAATGAAATCAAAGAGGCCTTAAGATGCATCTCTGGCCATTCATCTAGTTGTATAACAAGAATCACTTTTTTTATCAACAAAGTCCTATCACTATTTTTTGTTACAATTTGGAATGTTATCATAAAGATTAATATTATTTCAGTAACATGATAATATATGATGTCTTTGTGCTGGAACACTAACGTTTTCTTTGGTATGCCATGATTTGAATGGTTGTGATAGAATTTCAGCTTAGAGCTGGCAATACTGACAAAAAGATTTGAAGTGTATAGATTCAACAAGAAACATCCTCTGCAAACAAGGAAATAACAATATCACATTTAGATCCACACCCAAATGAAGGAAGTGAATAGAAAATAGGAAAAAAAAAATTTGAGCTCGATCTCACCAGCTGTAAATGAAATGAAAAAAAAATAGATGGCATGACTAAACTTTGCTATGTGGCAATTTGATAGAGGCTCATCAGTTGATAAAGAAAATAAACTAAGTAAAATGGAGGTGTAAAAAAGGACAATTCATATTATTGGAAAAATTCCAAATAGCATACTGCTGTGTAATAAAGAGAATGCTTGAAAGAGGAAAAATAACTTGCAATATCACTTACTCTGCATCTTCAGTTTGATCATAACATACAGAGCAGTTATGGTAACTTAGGTGAGGAATGTCAAGAGGGATAGTATGCATCATATCAAACACTTCACTTGATGAAAACTTTTCCTTCCTTCATTTCATTAACTCTTGAGTCTGGACATTGCAAATTTTCAATAAACGAATGGCAGGCGCAGATATGAATACACAAGTATTAAGCCAAACCAAATACTTTAGCCTTGAATTGCACTCTAGTCACTTAAAAAAGAAATTACATAAATAAGTGGGACAGCTTATGACTTTTAAATCTTTTATGTAAGGCAATAAATGAAGAGTGAGTGAGTGTAGGTAAGTACAAGTTGCATGCTAATTGAACCAATTTTAGAGACTTTACACCTTAGTTCAACACAAAAGGAAAATGTTGATGATAGACAAGAGAAAATAAGGGCTGAAAAGTAAGTGTGTCTATGTGTATATATATATATATATATCTACATATACATCTATATGTGCAAATTCCTTTTTATAATTATTATTGCCTATTGCCTCCTTATACAACTTTACAAAGAGCCAAACAGAATTTTCACTGCGAATAGGTCAAGGTTTGATATACCACTGATCTTCTTTCAGGAATACTTATTAGAATAGCCTGTACAGGTACTAAGTAACATTTTCCGTCCACAAAATAACATTAAATGTTCACCTGAAACATTTATCACAACACCAAGCAGAAATAACATTTGAACAAGCAGTCCATTTCAGATAGCTCAGAGATCACAGGACAGGCTTAGGGCATCAAGCCTGCTGTTACTAATCCAGAAAATTAAGTTGGAAATAATCAATTGAAAGAAAGGAAAAGTGTAGAGTGAAAAGGAAAGAAATGCTCAGCGCACAGCAGACAGTGTTTACACCTTCTGCTTATAATTTGAAAAGATTTTTCTTCTTAACTATAGTAAAAGGCAGAAAAATGATAAATTAGTGTACATGTATTCATGTCACTTTAGGCAGTTTTACTAGAAGGCACATTTTTCAAGCCCACCCTTTTATATTTTTGCTTCTGTTGATAAGTGAGCTTGTCACAAGTCAAGTAAATAATGACCACAGAAGCCAGAACTGAATGAAATTTACAGCTTCAGAAGATGTATGAGTAGAACATACAGAACATTCCAGGATTTTATAGATAAAAGTTTATCGTAACAAACTCTTTTGGACAAGTAAACTATCCTATAATGTCGTGATTATCAGACATATTGTTTTCCCTATGCTCAAATCTAATTGTTAGATGCACTTACATTTTGAGGCTTTTTGGGTAGAGCTCATTATTTTCTACTTTTCTTATATATAAAAGTTTGGCAGTCATTAACTTAAAAATTTTGTTAGACAAAACGTATTTGATTTTTATGTCTACCTCTGCATTTAAAAAATAATATGCACGAAAGACACTTGAACATTTTATTTCCATCAAATTAAATTACTGTTCCTTTTTATTTTTTTTTCTTTACAGTCTCACATAAATTTAAAAACTAGATTCTTTTACATGAAGCATAATCACAGCAAAATCAGTTCCAAATTTTTGGAATACATCCTCTCAACATTCATTTTTCCAGCATCATTCTTTGTTGAGAAAAACACAAAATTGTTCAGCCCACGTCAGAATATCCCTATGCCAAGGCTTGTCTGGTCCAATACTTGACTACGATTTTTTCTTGCTCTTGCTTTGTTTCACAGTAGACCCTTGGGTTCCTGCTGCCTTTTCAGCCTTTTCTCTTTCAGCAGCTTCTCTGGCTGCCTTTCTCCTTGATACTTGCTTCTGATGCTCTCGCTGCATGTCCCTCTCTGTCACACTGAGTCGTAAGGACTGCATAAAAAAAAGAAAAAAGAAAAAAATACAATTTACTACCTTCAAATTTCACTTCATCCTGCCAAACTGATGAAGCACTATAAAGTATAAAAAACAAATGATACTGACAATTGCTTACCTTTTTATGTATTGAACTCAACATTTCAAAGGTTTTATTTGGTTGACATTTCTTCCAATAGCTACAAAAGATTTTGAAGAAATATGCAATTGCATTTTATTGATACGATGAAAATTATAAAAGGAGTGTACCAGTAAATTTTCATTATTACTCAAAAAGGAATGAAAGGCGTTTGCAGTGCTATTAAAATTATTATTATTTTGTATCCCTCTAAAAGTAATTGAGGAACTATACAGTTCATATTTTTTAATTATTATTATGATAATCCATAAATTAATTTTTTTGGATGAACTCATAACTTGAATGGGATACATTACTATTTATCCTGCATCACAAGAGATATTTGTAAATATTTTACAGCATCACACTCTTTCTGATTGTGAATTCATTTAAAAGTAACTTAATCATTATGGAACAAAATTGATTTCCTTTTTTGTGTAAAATGATAACGTCTTACTAGACAAAAAATTGTGATATGAAAAATAGTTTTTCACCCAGTTTCTATCCAAGCTGAGCAATCCTTAGAGTTTTCTGCAGATTTTCAGCTAATAGTTATAATGAAAATATACCAGATCAAGTTTACTGCAATTTATTAGACTTTGAAAGATAGGATTTTTTTAAAGACACAGTTTGCATAGAAAGCCTGATAAAATCCTACCACCACGAAAAGACCTCTGTAATCCAGATTGGATATCATCCAGGGTCATCTCCCTCAACATTCCCATACTATTTTTGGGGCCCAAACTTAGCCTATATTCACCAACCTCAGTGAAAAGAAAACTCTCGTCTTGTAGTTCTGGTGGCATTTGCTTCATCCTTAACTTTTCCAGAGTCTCGTAGAAACTTGGACACTGGTCCAGGTGATCCTCCAGAGTTACCCTCACCAACACCAGCCCTACACGGAACATCACTTTCACTCCTGGAACAGAAAGAAACTATCTTCATTTCCTCATAAACAACAAATTGATCAATTGTTTTGAAGCACTCCTGAGCCTGCCTTTCTTGTTTACAGCAGAATGTATAATATTTTTTCAGAATATCAAAAAAAAGGGGGGGTTGGAAAAGTGAATGATATATATTATTTTAGAGGCCCTTCCTTTAAAAATTCCTTTTCTCATCTTTGAAAAGAAGCTTTTCGTACAATACGGAAATAGATTGAATTGATGGTAGAAGAGAAAATCCAAAAAGTAGGAGGAAATAAGCAACATGAGTTATGCTTATACAAAATTTCTCGTTCAGTTTGAAGGACTCACCCTCGCAAAGAAATTGGTCCCACAATCTGAGAACTATAGTCCAGGAGAGAGTGCGAGTAAAAACACACATAAACCATTCCGTCATGTACATAATTGGTTCAATATGCTGCTTCCTCTGAAAGGGGCATTGTTAAATAAATATATGTAAAAACACAGATTTATTACATCACAGTAATGTCTGATGGGTTCATGACAAAATGATTTAAATATTCTTCAGAAATCTTCAGTTCAGAACTAACAAAACAGCATATCGTTTTATTCTTTATGAAAGGAAGAGTCATGGTGTACTAGAATAATCAGAATGAAAATATTGAATTAAATTCAAGAAAACAAATATTAAAACTTATAATGAAGATAAAAATTTATCTTTTGCCCTTTTTCTCAGCTTTTTAAAAATATTTAGCCTGCTTTTTTTTTTCAATGAACCCTTCAATTAAAATTAAAAATATCTCCCAAGATTAATTCCTTTTTTTTTTTGTTTGTTCCTTTTATTTTATTGTTTATTTACATCTTCAATGTTTTTTTTTAGAAATCATACCATTAGAAAACAACAAGGCTTCTGCCTTAGCTTTTAAATAAGACTAGAGGCATGATGTACAGTTTGAAAGTGTGAAATATTTTGATAACCATACATTACCTCAAAAGTTTTCTAAAAAGAAAATAACATTCAAATCTTTTCACTGTGTAAATATACAAAAAAAAAAAAACCAACTTCCCAATAAATTATGATACAAAAATATTAATTCTTTAAATCTTGAAGTAAATGAACCAAAATTTGATTCGGTTTAAATGAAGAATGTAAAGACTTTTGAAGTTGCCAAAAGACTTTTCAACTCATATCTACCATATGCTTGTGTAGTGATGGCGACGTCTTTTTCAGCAAGCCAAACAATATATCACCATCTAGCTGAATTGCTTCCTAAAAATAGAAACAAGACAAATCATAAAATGTGAAATTGTTATATTTTTTGCACTGCAGAATAATGAAAGTTTTAAAATGAACATATGTGTAACTGCATTTTAAACTATCTAAATGACTGTGAGCATTTTAAATCTTAGAAATATACAGGTAATACTGATTTTGCTTTAAGCACCTCTCAAAACATAAATACTTTTATGAGGGAAGAAAAAGTAATCATTAATGAAATAAAAATTTAATAAAAAAAAAAAAAAAAAAAAAAAGAACAAAGCAAAATAAACAAGACCAAAAGGTTAGAGAACACAAGAAAAGGGAAAATGGAATAAGACTCCAGAAGAAGGACAAAAACAAAAGACTATTACTTAAGATAAGATCAGACCTGCCAATCTCCAGGGAAAGAAAATCTGAATGATTCTGTCAAAAAATCTGAATCTGACCCAAAAAATCTGAATGACTCGCTTCATTTTTGCCTTCTACAGTGCAGCATATATTACAAAACATGTAATGCAGCCTTTGGCCAATGTTCATTCATCAATTTAGCTCTGAAATCTGATAAAAGCAAGGTTTCTTAGCTTGTAATTCTTCAAAGGTGAAAAATTCTAAACAATCTTAAGATCTTGTTTCCATACCTCTTTCAGTTTAAATCAAGTGCTCTATGCCTTTCAATACTTTTAAGTGTCTCAATACATTGGGTGGATTTGGCATTATGCAGCATTTGATGAATTCACAAAGAGCAGAGCTGTCAACCTAGCTCGTGTGGGAAGTGTAAGACTTCAAAAGGTTCATTTTTACATGAAAAGAATAAATGTATTCCTTACTGAAAGGGTTAAAAAATGACACATTTGATGCTCTATTTCTGGTTTTTTATTTTACATAATTTTTTTTTACATAATGTATAGGCCTTTCTCACACTTGACTTGGGAAAATTAAAAATCTTATGAATTTTGTTAGATCCAGCTGTTGAAACTTAACCAGATATTTCATGAAGAGCAAATTGACAATTTGCTGGAAAGTTGTTACATGTTATTTAATAAATAATTTAAAGAGCATAATCCACTCTATTGTTTAATCATCTCATTGAGAAACAGGTCAGTTTAAGTACAAAAATTACGCTGTGACGTTGAGACTAATTAAGCATAATTTATATGTAACTTAGATCTAGATCTAAATCTACATTAGATAAAATTATCAAAATCAAAGATCTTGTGCAGGTTGTAACGTTTGCCTTAGGATAAAGCCTCTTAGGCCTATTATCAGATCTAGATCTAGATTTTTTTTTTCACTGACTTACAATTACAGGTCTTGTGTCATTTCATCTTGATTTACTCTAGTTCTTTTTAGGATTTCTCAATCAATCTTGATAACTGACAAGATCTAGATTTTAAAAAATGCTGTCCTGTAATAGAAATTACTCTTAGAAGATAAAATAAGAATAATCCTTTGTTGGAAATAACGGCTAAGTCTGGATGTGAAGATAGAGAGACGGTTGCGCAGATGAATAAACCATAAAGTAAACAACTCGTGAACTGGGCAGAATCAATATTCCGGGCGGTTACAACTAAAATAATAATATCAATTTCGATACCGGATTTGATAATATACAAAAAAATCAATATCAATATATTATAACTACAGTGAACCTCGAATTTAACGAGCTTGGACAATACGAGACCTCTGGCTCAACGAGGGATTGACGATGTCCCTTTTTTTTCCCCTCTTTGCCTTAATAAATCAACCTTGGATCTAACGAGTGTGAAATTTACCAACCTCGGGTTAAACGAGATGAAGCAAGGCTGTATTGCACCTCAATAGAAGAACAAAACCACTTCAAAGTTACCATATAGGCTACACTACATGTCGGGCTCTTTGTCTGGGCGGCAATAGAAATTAGATCCACGGGCATGTGTGATTGAAGATGTGTGCGTTTGTGTATGCGGATGGGTATATCGAGTAGAAGGGAAGGGTCAGTGCGACAGGGAATTGGTGAAAACAAAGCCAACTGGGCACTCCAGACCTGGTGCTAGGTGCAAGAAAAAAAAGAAGAGATAAGGAGAGAGGGGAGGTGCGCTCCGCAGGGTAGAGCGGCAGTGAAGGGAAGGGAAAAGGGTGGTTGGGAGAGGGAGGGGGGGGTTATAGGGTGTGAAGTTATGAGGCTAGATCTAGGATTTAGGAAGGTCTGGAGTGAGAGAGAAAGGGGGCACATACAAAAGATCAATACATGAAGATCTTCTGATTACATTATATATATATATATATATATATATATATATATATATATATATCGAGAGAGAGAGAGAGAGAGAGAGAGAGAGAGAGAGACTGAGAGAGAAAGAGACTAACAGACATGCAGAGACAGTGAGAAAAGTGGCCAGGCAAAGAGAGGAAGCGAAGATTAAAGCAAAGAAAAAAAAGCGTTTTTTCTTTTTAATTGAGGTTGAGACTGAGAGTCTAGAGTGTATGTGTGTGAGAGAGAGAAATACATCGTAGATATAGACATACAGACAGAGAGAGAGAGAAAGAGAGGGGGGTGGGGGGTGGAAGAGGAGAAAAAAGGGGGTAGGAAGAGTCAGAGAAGTTGTTTAAAAAATGAATGTCCTTGAAGAAATATACTGATTATAAAAAAAAAAGCGCAACAACACTTCACTTTCTCAACCCTTGGCCAAGTCTGTTCATCTGGTTGAGGAATAAAGGGAGGTAACTGATTAAAAGTTTAGTGTTAGGTAGGTTCTCTCCCTTGAAGATATACATTTTTTTCATTTTAAAAGTTACCTTTTATCCAATGAGACCTCGGGTTCAATAAGGAAATACTGTGAGACCAGAGTATCTCGTTATATGCAAGGTTTACTGTACATCATCTGTATTTATTCTTTTATGCAAGCTATCTGTCGATCTCGTAGGTCTAATTTAAAAAAAAACTGAAATATTTTTAAGCGTGTAGGTGAAAACTTAGTTCGGAAAAAATCGGAGTATTTCCTAAATATTCAGAAAATCGGAAAAAGGCCAATTTTCCATTAAAAAATCGGAATGATTCCGATTAAAGTGGTATGAATGGAAGGTCTGTAAGATGCTTTAGACATCACTAACCAAGCCAGGGCTGTAATAGCCCATCAGATATTTATCACAAATGGCCACCAGACACCAGAAGGCCTGCTCTGAAGGCATGTGCATCAGTAGCAAGGCTGCGATTGGTGCTTGTGCCTGGCAGTAGCCCTCATCCGGTCGATGGATAGAGTAAGCCTTAAGCACTTCAAACAGAGCCTCCTGCCTGTATGAAACAATGAGATAATTTACTTATAAATTATGAATAATTATTATACTCCAGATTGGTATTTTCTCTTTAAATACATATTTCTTTTACTCTCATAATATCTTATGTTTTATGATAAAATTCCTGAAATTTCAATTCTTAATCTTAATCCTTGTATTACCAAGTCTTTTATCTATTTAGATATTTAAGTTATTAAAAACTGACCCTGTTATGTTTAAAGTTTATTGCAACATTGTTGTCATTAAGAGAGATTAAATTGAACTCATGAGTGAAAACGCATGTTTAAATGTATATGACAAAAGCATTTTGAAGAAGTAGGAAAATAACTTCATATAATTACAGAACAAAGCCTCACCCAACTCCTCCTTTTGCTAGAAACATCTCGTGCTGAGGGAACTGGCGATCCAGGTCTTTACGAATATCGTCAATGCATCTTGCATTTCCTGTGTCACTTAGATATTTCTGGGACAATATCAACAGAAAAAAAAGATGGAAAAAAATCTTAAAATGGCTGATACTGAATATATCTTTTGTCAAGCATAAAATGACACCCTCTCCTCCTCTTTCCTTAAAAAAAAGTACAGGTAAAATAAATTTTAACTTAAAAGTCTTAATTGATGCATCCTTCTTTAAATCGTTTTCAAATAAAAGAAGTAAACTGTAGATTGCCCGATTTTTGAGCATTTAATATACTTTTGTGATACACTTTTAAGGTATGAATTTTGAAATGTTATCCTACCATTTACTTCCACATTCAAAGATGGACATGCATGGACATGGTTGTAAAAAAAAAAATGAAATACCTGAAACAGTCCTTTGTTTTGCTCTGCAATAAAAAAACTTCCACTCAAATACTGCCAGGCCTTTGCTCTTAACGAAGGTGGAATACCCTTCCTGCACCTCTCTCTGACCTGAACAACGTTCCAGAGAAAAAAATATTACTACTACTGAAAACATGGACAGCTTTGGTAGAGGACTTCAAAAGTTTTTCTTCCATGAACTCAAATATTTTTTTGCCTCCTGGAAAAAATACATAAGATCAAACCATAGTGTATGTATTTAGGGAAGAAGGCATAAACAGCAAATTAAATGAAGACTTTAGAATAGTATATAGCCCTGTCACACACACACACACACATTCAGTCACACAAGATGAGGCAGAACTGGCAGTGAAGCAGTACGTGACAACTTACAGACAGGCATTTTCACATATTCACCCCTTAGCATCACATTCCTGACAAATAAGAAAACTCAACTTAGGATCTGCATTTCATGGTGAATAAGTGGGTACATGCTGCATTTGGCCATTGCAAAGATAAAAAGAAGGACCACTGGTTTTCGGAAAGAAAGTAAGAAAATGGCATGTACACTGGAAACACCTGCCTGACAAACTGTACCCAAACTTGTAAGGCTTGTGCCTCAGACAAAAACGAGAAAAAAGTGATTACATTATACTTCACAGCTCCCTGTTGTAAATTATTTTATAAGTGAATAATCTAGTAAAATGGTACCATGAAGACAAGCTATTCATTTCCTTTAGTCTTGCTCGTCTAACTTGTTTGATAATTAATTTGGTTACTTGTGGGTGGTAGAATTTGCTAATTCACTGGATGTATCAAGCAATCCTGCTTCAGTATCATGCCTGCAATCATTTTACCTCTGTTCCAGTAACAGTCAGCTCTAAAGATAAGTGGATCAATTAAAGGCCTCACTACCGAGCAGCCCCTGTTTAAGCCTTAGCAATCCGGCATCAGTATCATGCCTGCAATCATTTTACCTCTGGGTGTTCCAGTAACTGTCAGCTCTAAAGATAAGCGGATCAATTAAAGGCCCCGCTACCGAGCAGCCCCTGTTTAAGCCTTGATAAATTTTATGATATGTTTCCCCAAATCGTGCTCTCTCTGTATACAATGTTTTCTAACATCACTTTGATGCACGAGAAAAGTTATCTTCAATTGGAAAAGACTCAAAAATTTTAATAAATTTTTATTCAAATAGATTATTAACTTAAAACTATTGGCGTATTGCCATTTAATGTACAGACTTATTCCAACATGACTGGTAATATTACTAACTTTAAAATCTCTGCTTTTCGATTGTAGCTTTTTCCTTTTAAACTGCATTTTTTAAAGGATCATTTTGAGGTCTTTAGTTATGGCTAAATCCAAGAAAAAAAATCATCCCTACTTAGCTGCCAGGGCAGGTTATTCTTGGGCCAAAACTTCTGTCACGACTGAAGTTTGACCTCATGAGTGTTGCGCACCAGGTAACCGAAGATTCGGTAATTTGTCGCAATGTAATAAAAACCAATAAAACTTTGAGCAAAACAGAAATTTAAATGAAAAACCAATGGAAAAAAATTAAAGAAGAGGCAATGATTGAAAAAAAGCAAAAAACAATTATGATATGTAATTCAAACTTACTTTTTTAAACTTTTTGGACATCCATTTGTCCCAATTCACAAACATATCCAACCATTTTGTCTCCCTTTTCCTAAGCTTTTCTTGTGGCAATCTTTTTTCACTGCAAGACAAGAATCAACAGTTAACTGTTTCATGAGGTAAAAGGTACCAGACTTAATTCCCTGAAAAATATACACAATTTAACGCTTTAACTGTAAAGAATCTTTGGTATTTTTATAAACATTACATAATCAATAAAATGATATTGGCCTTTACTGCAATGAAACCCTATGGTACACAGCATCTCAAATAGATCCTTACAGATTGCACATGATTTCAGTAGTAGAAAATAGGAACCTAAGCAATCGAAATCCTTAGCTAGAGCTCTGCTGGAACCCTTCAGCCATGTTCCTTTCTCCACTCTATCAACCTACTTAAGAATTTACATAGCAAAACCTCATTGATGAAAAGGGTCAAGTAAAGGCTAGAATTATATTTTTAAAAAAAATGGAAGGGAATAAAGTAGAATATATTTCTTTGAAGCTTTAGGAATTCATTCAACAAAGAACTATTAAAAGTCACAAATTTACCAAAGCATCATCAACTCTATGAGAGGGGGGTTAGATTTACAGAACTTAGCATAGAGTCAGGCTTCCAGGCCTTCACTAGAGTGTGGTAGATAGTATTCCTTAACCCAAAGTATCCCCCCACTACAGAGGTCGAAGAGGAAGCTTTTGATATGTTAAGGAAATGTGACTTTAAACTTAAGAAGTATAAGAATTCAACTCTAGGTGGAGATTACTCACTCACCATACACTGGTTTCACTAAAAATTTAAAATGAAAAAAAAAAAAAAGAAAAGAGCGTGAGAGAGAGAGAGAGACAGAGAGACAGAGAGAGACAGACAGACAGACAGACAGAGAGAGAGAGAGAGAGAGAGAGAGAGAGAGAGAGAGAGAGAGAGAGAGAGAGAGAGAGAGAGAGGCTACCAGTGGCCATAACCGATTTAATTCTCTACCCTTCAGCCTGATGAATACCACTTGTTTACCATCTTTCAAATTAAGTTAACAAATTATTATAAATGTGAAATTCTTAATCAAAATAACTTTACTGATCCTATAGATTAAGAAGTAAATTTGTGTACTTACTCTTCTGGATTAGTATACTGATTGCCTCCTAAAAATCCATAGCGATCAATCTTGACCAAAGTATTGAATGCTTCAAAGCTGTCAAGTGCTGAGCCATTTACTGCCTGTTCTTTAGGAGATTCTCCATTACTTTTTGAGTCACCAGGCAGGCTTAGGTCATCTGCCCCATCACTCACGTGATTAGCCATGGCCATTACCATAAAGGCAAGTAAATGAGCAAACGGCTAACTAGAACCACTCATTGGGTTTGTTAGCTCCTTTAGTGATATCATTTATGATAGCGATTCTTGATCAGAGTAAGATTCCGCCTGGAAAACAAAAATGGTAACACAATCTTTAAATCACATCATGTCATATCAAATATTTTATTTTGTTCATGAGAATATGCACATATTTCTGAAGAGAAAAAATGTGCAGCAGTTTAAAATTTCTAGCATTAATGATGCTGAAGCTGTAATTTATAGATTTGACTTGTATGGAAAATAAAAAAAAAGGTTTTGTTTAGTTAATCCATGGACAGTTGCAAATTTTATTCACCTAAAAATGTCCCTAACACCAAGATAATTTAATGAGCTTTCTGCTTTTTAAATGTTATTGTCAGGTATTGACAATGTGAATTATCTTCTCTTTCTCATTGTTGCTTCTGGCTTCTAAACAAATCAAAGAAATTTGGTTGCACACAAAAATAATCGCTTATTTTTATCACAAATCCAAATGCAGGAGAAGGGTTGCTCCAAACTTTAAAGCTGTAGAAGTTTTTGTCTTTCTATGGCAAGGACAAGAAGTTTATCTTTTATTCATTGTTTCATTGTTTAATAACTAGCTTCATAAGTTGAGATATTTTTTTAAGTATTCTTTTCTTCAAGAGGTGCAATCCAAATTCTAGCCTTCATTTTTTCTCATAATGAACAAGTCAAGAGTATAATTATATTTTCAATCCTGCACTTGTTAGCTGTGTGATCTAGAAGTACATTACCTGCAGTTGCCCAAGAGCAAGCTGAATTGGTGAACAGAACAGATTGATAATTGTTTAGGCTGTGTTCAAAAATCTGGTTGCATTTTATGGTTTCCTACCAAAATACATCCAATGAAGTATCTTTTCCAAAATGCCAGTACTATTTGAAAGAAACACTTGAGAACTACCCTTGAACAGCCCTCCAGATTAAACCCTTTTTTTCCGCTTTGAGGCAAACGGAAACATAAAATGATGAATATTGTCTTGTAAATTGCATTTAAAATAAAAACAGCAAAAAAAAAAAATAAACAGAAAAGATGCTAATAGTACAGCAGCCTAAGCATTATAACGAAAAAAAATCCCGTCTTTTATCAAATCCAATTTCTTGAAAATAGTAAGTTTAGAGCAATTATTGATAAATTTGCAGTTATCAGCCCAACTCATACAAAGCTTTAAAATTGTATTCTTTTTAATGAATTTGATACGCTTAACACGGATATATCAAGATTTTATTCATCACAAACAAATTCTTTTCAAGATATAAGCATTTTTGGGTGGCACTATTTCCTTACGTCTGTTCCAGTTCTATATACCAATCCGCAAGTTTTCGAATATTAATTAGCTCTGCTTGACTAAAGTAAAGATTCGCAGACATAATTTCACTCACTTGGAAGTTGGATTATTCTATTCTATATTTCCTTTAGATTATTTGATTTTATATCTCGTTTAAATTTTGGAATATTAATTATGTAATAATGTGATTTAAAATTTTATGGCTGCGGGTTTTGACTTCATTGCTAAGTAAATTACAACACAGCTGCTTTAACTTTCAAAAGTTTGGCCTTCTTCAGTTAAATGTTCTAATTGTGCTCCACTTATTCTTGACCAGGGCAGCTAGCCCACACATGCACAAAATTCCGAAACAAGGGGCACTGCTCTCCAATTCCGAAAGAGAAAACAAAGATCTAGATGAGCCTCAGTAAGGTAGGACTTGAACTTTGAAGTTTAATGCCATTGTAGTGCAACACTTTATTTGCAAGGAATAAAATCTTCATATTCATGTTTAGCATACTGAATTTTGAAGCGTAAAGTGAGGTGAGCCGATATCTGCAAATTTACCCAATTATTTTCTGTTTAGATACTAAACAGATCACAGGAGTTTTGTTCGGCAAAAACATTTATTAATCATGATGAAACATCTCATGGCCTTGTTCCTGATATAGACCCCTGTCTATATTCAGCCTCATAAGGCAAAAAATAAATAAAATATCTAACTGGTTATACTTAGAGACCTTATACTGAGAGATTGGAAAAGACAGCAGAAATGATTCATGAGTGCTTTTGAAACTATAGCAATTTGGACCACAACCTACTAGATCTAGAAATTTATCGTCTTGATATATTTCAAAAATCTTTTACTGATTTATGGTTAGCTTTACTCAAAATCCAGGTGTTTAAAGCCTAAATTAAAGTATGATTTCCTTGCTTTACTCTTGGTTAGGGTCCTGAATTGTTACTGCAGACAACTAAGAATCCAGGCTCAAATGAAACTCAGTTCATGCGTGTCCCTCTTACAGTGAACAATGCCAAATTCCTTTATAATCTTAGTTCTTATTTTTAAATAAAATAAAATAGGCCTATAGATCTTCCATCACTTAAAAATCATAGACCCATGGGTTGGTATAGTATTAACTGTTGTATATATAATCTAGGCCTACCTAACAAGTGACATTAAATTATATTTGTTGTGTTTCCTTAAGATTTTTTTTTAGCACAGATTACTTAGGTCCAGAAATCTCTAGCAGGTTGACAATTAGATATTTGTTGTGCTGTTCGGGTATCAAATAACCTTTGTAATTTATGACCTAGAGAATATATATAACATTTAAGTCACCTAAAATTTAGTAAAATGCATTGTCTACGGCTATTTTTCCATCTAATAATTTGCTTAACAAAACAAAACTAAAAGTAGAAATATCTATATCATCTAACAATAACACCGTAACAGAATCCGCCAGGACGGAGATCTAGAATAGATCTAGACTAGATTTTGATCTTATATTGAGTCTTGTACAGTTGTATTAGCAGACAGATAGGGAATCTACCACAAAACTCATGACTGTCAGTCTCGATCTAATCTAGATTCTAGATCTAGAATCTAGATTCTAGCTATATAACTTACTTGTCAAATCAACCCCATCAAATTTATTTGTCTGATCATCGTTTTAAACAGCAGTTGAAGGACACTAAGTGCAATTTTCTAATTTTCAAAGAAAAATTATGAGTCCGGTCCAGATGAGATTTAGCTAACAGAACACAGAGCTATGTTGATCTCCACTGTAATATTACCCGGAAATGGTCAACTCCCGAAACAAGGGCACTAATTTGCCTCGGATTTCTTCGCCGTTCTGTCATAATTATGGTTATTACCCGACCTTGGCTTAAAAATGTCTTTTCTTTATCGTGTTTGCTATTCTATAGGTTCTTTCAAATTAAACTAATAGACTGAGAGAAAAAATTGAGTTGCCAATTAAGGCATAATTCATCTCCCTAGAAACCAAGTGAAACTCTATCAAATAAATAAAATTTAATGCGAAGATGTTGCAAAAAAGAACGTTATTTTCCTTATTTGACCGTAGCTTTTTTGTGCGATTGTTGTGGTGCCCATAAGAGATCTCACTCCTGTCTATCTAGCGGTATCTGATTTCAACACTACGTAGAACTGAATAGCAATCATCAGTAAGTTGTTGTTGTTGTTGTTATTGCTGCTGCTGCTGTAGTGATAAATCACAATTAATATTTATTAATCATTCTCGTTTTTTTTTATTCTTCTTCTTTGACCGTCCGTCTGTCTCTGCTCCCCCACTCACCTCACAGCCCCTCTCTGTCTGTGTCTGTTTGTCTGTCTGTCTATCTGTCTGTCTATATGTCTGGTTGTCTGTCTGTCTATCTGTCTCTCTCTGTCTCTCTCTATCTATCTATTTATCTATCTGTCTATCTATCTATCTATCTATCTATCTATCTATCTATCTATCTATCTATCTCTATCTATCTATCTTTCATTATGCCCGCTCCCGCCTCTCTGCCTGTCTCATATCACTCTTATTTGTGTTGGGGGACAACTTCTCTATTGTTTGATACACATCAGCAAAAAGTGATTGCGTGCAAACCACTGTCATCAACAGCCCGATTTTTTAGTAGTAAATTATACATAATGGATGAAAACAGACCCAACTTATGCTTTACACTAGTCAGGAGTGAAAGCGAGAACAATTTTCTTATGTAAAGGACTGGTGGTAACGTTAAAACTCTTGGTGTATTGCGAAGCACATTGGAAAAGATAGTTACGACAGAAATGTTATAGAAATATAGATGTGAAAATGCTTGTGTGCGCATGAGAGGATAAGCGAATATGACTGTGAACAGTACGTTGTCTTTTTTACAATCTCAAATGGTGCAGTCCCGTAAATAGTGCCAGAAACAAAAAACAAAAAAATTAATAAAATGCAATTTAGGTTAAGTGCTGCAGATAGATTTTTTGAGTTTCCATGGAGTTCAACAATATTTTGATATCCACTATGAGAGCGAGGTTAGACTCTTAAAATAAAAAGGTCTGAGACTGGGGAATGAAAATGGGGATGTGTCTTACAGGAAAAAAGTAAAGGAGAAAGAAGAAGAGGTGGACGAGGGCATAACAGCAGGAATGAAAGTAAAATAAGAGGAGTTGGAGGAAAATAGGAGAAAATGTAAAAAGTCATCGTGGGGGATACTGACAGTAAAAGATCAATTAAACGGAAAAGAAAAAAGGCGAGGAAATGAGAAAGAAAAATATTTAAACTACATAGGCCTGTTATTAATTATGTGCACAAGACTTGCCTGTTGATCGAAGACGAAAAGAGAAATGCTTCAAATATTGTCATTGGTTTAAATTTGTGTTAAAAACACAATAAGGCCTTCTCTGTGGTGTTTACTAATAACTCGAATCACAAACAAAAATAAATCTTTTCGGTTCACATACCATTGTTTGTAGAGCGTGCCTCCATAACTTACACCACTATTCTTGTTCACACAATCTTACACTATTGTGATCCAAGGGATTAGTCTATCCAGCCGTCCAAAAGGCGAAACATCATTCTTTCAGTCGAACATAGCTTTGTCGCTTTAACAATGTATGCAAATGAAACGTTTGTTTTTGCTGTTGTAATACTGCGCGAGACACAGCCCTAATTATCCGTAGTGAGGGACAGTCACGCTTTTCCCCTCCAATTTATTTTACTTCAGTTAACATAGGCCTACATTGTATAGTCTATCAGCCCTGGGAACTTTGAGATAAAATGTTACACAGAACTGGTAATCAACATTGCAAGTCCATCTTATTTATTTACTTGCGTCTATCAAGTGTGTGTGTGTGTGCGTGAGAGAGAGAGAGAGAGAGAAAGAAAGAGATGAACCTTCTAAAAGACAGACATAATGATGTAACAGTAAAAATAAAAACTGACATACAAGCAAGAAACATGGGAGTGGGACGAAAGTGGTAGGGGGTCGAGAGATGGGCCGAGAACGAAATAGAAGTAAAAAATAAAAGAGAAAGAGAGAATTAGGGGGGGGGGGGAGAGAGAGAGAGAGAGAGAGAGAGAGAGAGAGAGAGAGAGAGAGAGAGAGAGAGAGAGAGAGAGAGATCGAGAGGGAGTCAGCTAACGATGGGCAGAAAGAAAGTAAAATGAAGCGATAGGCAGATAGTCTAACAGATAGACATCCCAACACATAGTTATAGATAGTAAGAGAGAGGGAGAGAGAGAGAGAGAGAGAGAGAGAGAGAGAGAGAGAGAGAGAGAGAGAGAGAGAGATATATATATATATAGAGAGAGAGAGAGAGAGAGAGAGAGAGAGAGAGAGAGAGAGAGAGAGAGAGAGAGAGAGAGAGAGAGAGAGAGAGAGAGAGAGAGAGAGAGAGAGAGATAGAAAAGCAGTAATCCTGACTGAGACATAACGGTCAGAAACGGATGAGAGAGACATTGTGAAAAATTGAACATGTGAAAAGGATCTGGAAAAAAAGTACAAGCAATCAGACACAATTGTAGAAAGTGGATGCTTTCAGAGAGAAAAATGAATGCCGTTGATATATCGCAAGGCTAAGATTGATAAAAAAGAGAAAACAAAAGAAAATAGGGTGGACAAAAAAGAGAGCGGGAAAGATAAGCTAAGCTGTTGTAGACAGGCTGGTACAGAAATGATTAGAGAAAAACAGAAAGATAGAAGGAAAATAAAGAGGAAGAATGAAGATAAAAAAAGGAGCATACGGAAAGTGGAAAAAAATGATGGAAAACTAAATAGAAAAGTCTAGTATAATATTATATTGTGCGTATGTGTGTGTGTGTGTGTGTAAGGGAGGGGGTGGGGTGGAGATAGATTTTTTGAGTGATGTCCCTTGAAAACTAGTAAACACACCTAAACAACATGGCGACCTTCATAAGGTAAGACAGTCATGTAAGAGAAGGTACTTCTTCTAGATATAGATATCTATATCTATATAGACCTTAGGTGATCTTTTGTTAAATAAGTGTAACTCAACTTATCATTGGAAAGAGTACCTTGTAGGTACGGACTGTGTTTTACATAGAAGAAACAGTAGCAACCCTATAGTGTGTTTCCTACTTGGAACTTAGTGTTATAAAATGATTGAAACTTACGTTAGTCATTAAGAGTCGGCAAAGACCTCCAATCTTTTTCTATGGTCCCGATCAAACGAAGCCCTCTTTGGTGTGTAAAAATGTCCGTACCTAAAAGGAACTCTTTCCTTATCATTTTTACAGGTCTAAAGGCTAATTTCCTTGAAGAGGGGGTGTTAAAGAGTGCAATAAAAACTCAGATTTCAATTTTCAAGGAATATAATAACGCTTATGTAAAACTAGATCTATATCTAGTCTATATGATGATCTAGATTCTTGATTATTTGTAAAGCCTTCTGCTCCACAGTATTAGGGCTTCATTTTTCAAAACATATCATTTACCTAACTTTAGTACCTACATTATTCATCATGAAAGTTTAATTACAACCTATTCTAGATTAGATCTAGCCTATCTTGTGTTACTGTTAATTTTTTGTTTCACCTACTTTGATTTATAATCACAATGGTACACAAAACAAAAGTTGTTAAGGAATCAGCTACATATTTCAAGTGATGACCCGTGATATATATTCTTTAAGCATTGGGAAAATAAAAATAAAAATCAAAAGGGGTAACATCTGGACTGTATTATCATCACATAATGGGTGCATGTGTCAGCATAGATGATAGAAGGCTACATCTATCTATAGCTCTTTGAAGCTAGCAGTTTGTCATAATGGATTTCAGGATGAACTTGACTGATCTTTGCTTTCAGTTTAGGAGTAGTTTCAATATTTCATAAAGTTACAGTTTTTCCTCTGTGGTGTTAGTAACTGATGGATATTTTACTCACCAATTTTGCAGGTATCATTTTGTTAAGAAATTGTTTTGATGTCCACAACTGTAGGCTTTCACTGAACATATATTTTTTGTTTTAGCTATCAATAGAGAAATTGCTTCTTCATCAGCCTCCTGGCACTAATTTCTAAATTGTTATTTGTTTATACTTGACAGTCTTGGTCATCTGATATGAGATAGAAATATTACCTTACAAAGCTGAAATTAGTAGATAAGGGCCAATCCAATTTGGTGGAATGATTGAGTTACAGAGCAGACATTAATTTCACTATTATCACTTTAGCTGTCCCTTCCCATTTTTAGTAGACTTACGTTGTAAAAAATGTTGCTAGCAGATCATACAACTTAAGCAGGCCTGTCTTATGTATAATTTTCACTCAATTCAAACAGCTATGAATTAAAGAATTAATTAACTGGCTGCAGATGAATTGTCTTTTCAACGATACGTAATGTAACATATAAACCATTAGAGAGGGCAAGGAACAGGATATAATTATGTCATTGAAAACTTACTTGAATCTGAAAACTTTTGAGAAAAGTGTCTGAGGAGAAAGAATGTTTAGACCCCAACACAACTGGTACATTTTCTCCTACTTCTGATATATTTTTTCATGGTAGACAATAAAAAAATAATGCCCTGATCATTATGTATACCATTTTGAAGCATACTTTAAGATGGAAGGAATATAAATACAGTGAAGCAACTAGAATCATTTTAATGAGCTCAATAATTATCTTCTTTTTTGCAGACGCAACTTTTCAGTATCTTTCTTCCCTTTGAATTAATTTGATAATGGGTCCTTTTCACATACATATATATGGAGTTAAGTGTGCCAGATCAAGCACTCACAATTCATGATTAAAGAAAAGAAAAAGGAACAAAATGGAAGAAACTAGAATTTTACATCATCTATCAGCAGCAAGGATGCTTTTTTTGGAGTTCACTAAGGCATTGGTTCCAAATTCATTAGAGTTTTGAAAAGAAATGAGAATTTGCTTTTTGCTTGGTCATATTTATATGTGTTAAACTCTTTTTCTTTGTCTAG
Source organism: Elysia crispata (assembly GCA_033675545.1). Classification (NCBI taxonomy): domain Eukaryota; kingdom Metazoa; phylum Mollusca; class Gastropoda; family Plakobranchidae; genus Elysia; species Elysia crispata. The sequence goes on along the minus strand of JAWDGP010007710.1, from coordinate 430,088 downwards.
ATTCCTTCAACCATCAAAGCTCTGCAAGCTGTGTGGTATAAATACTTCCAGGCATGGATCTGTAGGTGGGGCAAAGAGAATACCCACAAGGGCCTCTGAGAATTCTAGAGGTTTTGTGTCACAATCCTTGAAGGCTAAAAGGGTTGAATGTAACAATGCCTTAGGGCAACTTCATGACCACAATGGGAAACCTGCTGGACAAAGATTTGCTTCAGGTAAAAAAAAAATGTTACATACCGGTCCAAATGTTTAGGAAACTGATATTCCTTAAAAAAATTAATTTAATTTCTAAATGCTAAGTGGCTAATTGATTATCAATTAGTTACAAACTGCTATTTTAAACAGCACATTTTTGTAGTTTCTAAGAAGATGGCATGAAACTGTCTGAATTCAGTGAAGAGTCAGATGATGTTTTGCTCATTTGAAACAGTGACAGTAAAACCAAGATGAATTGGTCTCCAAATTCTGTTTTTGCAAAATCAAAACTTCAACATTCATGACTTTAGATTTAATTGTAAGGCATGCTAAAGATCTTTAAGAATATTTTTTAAATATTTTGCTCCAACTCCAATTATTTTGCTACTTTTCTTTTTCCTCAAACTTAAAACAAGTGCCCCAACAAGGCTTCATAGGTGTATGTAAATAAACTATTTTACTCCTCCAGCTACAGGAAATGTAAGGGAGCATGCAATTTTTTGGCTCATTGATTAGTTTGGACAAAAATTGATTTCCATGTGGTGTGAAAAACCCAATCAATTCCCTGCATAAACAGTTTGAAATTTTTAAATTTCTTTATATTTGGCTGATAAGGATATAAGGTTCAAAAGCTAATACAAGATTGGTTAATGTGAAACTGAACTGAGAAAAACATATATAGTCCAGAGTTAAGCTGCATGTATCATTAAAAAAACAACACAAAAAAAACAAAAACAAAAATTATTTAAAGTTGCTTTTAGCCTTTGAATCATTTTTGACATGATAAAGAAATGGATGATTACTCACGAGATTCTAAATAGTGGGCTACTTTGAAAATTTGAATCTTTTATGTTTGAAGCCCTATAGTTCAAAACATCGTTTTTCTTCTCGAGCCTAAAAATTCCAGGCCACCTCACAAATGTTCAGAGATAATAAAGCTTTCTACAGCCATTTTGATCTACTGATTTTAATTTTGTAAGGAACTAAAAACAAATGGCATTTTAAATCTGAGCTGATCTTTGGATTCCATGTAGATAAAAAAAATTTACTGGAATAAAATCATTTGTAAATTGTAGTTTTATTCTCTCATAGATTGTAATTGTGAACTCAAATGGCTTTATATCTTTTAAGAAACAAGGTGTAATTTGACAAAGAGATAGTGTGAAACTTTGAAATAAAATATGCAATCCAGGATCCGTCGTATCTTAACTAATCTGTTGGATCCAGTTCATTTTCATTTGTGATTGGTACATGTGCAACATTAGCCATCTCTTCCCCTTTTCTCCTCTCCTGCTCAAAAAAAAAAAGGAGGGCAAAATCTGTTTTTCCTCAACAGGCTTTGCTAAAAATGCATTACTATATGATAAGATTTGCTCAAAGAAATGATGTGGAAAATTATCTTCATTCACAATTGCTTTCCAAAATGAGAAGTAGACCATTTACTTTTCTGTGCGACATACCTTTAGATCACAGTAAGATTAAATTTGTGATTTCGTTTGATAACCATGGGTAGATTGTTTATCTAATCCTGAGGTAAATCATAACTGCATTATTTGGGTAAAGAGACAAGGGAATCTCTAACAACAAAGGGACGGTACGATGAATAAAAGTCACAGAGTTTCATGAGTTAAGCTTATTATCCAGCAGCTCAGGTAATACTACCAATATCATCAGTACCTTAAGTTGTGATTAACTTAGGTTTCAACATATATTTATAGTTTGTAAAGAAAATTGTTCTCTTACAATTTCATGTTTGAGGAAAAAAAGTCCTTCCATTACAAATGGATTGACTTACCGCTTTAAGTTTTGATCTTCAGTATGTCACAATACTTATCTTTATTTATGTTTTTTTATGATACGATACACTGCTTAAAGGTGTGTTGTAATTTTTAGTGCCTTCTATCCTCTAGTCTTACATAAAAAATATTTGCATGCAAAAGTTGGCTGTATGGGTATAAGTAATCTATAAGCCTTGTGTTGTAAGATGTAACACTTGAATATAATCTTCAAATGCGCTAGGCCTCAGTGCCCTTTTCAAACTTTATTTGTAACACAAAAGGCAGTGAATCAACTATAGAGGCTGGAAAGGTCATAGCTAGACCTAAGGATCTGGAGAACAAAGTTCTTGATAATGAAATGAACAGATGAGCAGATGCAATAAATGTTTTTTTTGGTCCAAGATGCATTAGCCTAGAGGTAGGTCTAGGTTTGTGACTGCACTTGTTCTTTTGTTTGTCAAGCCATCTCCTCACTTGTTATCCTGAAGGTTAATAATCTTGCCATGGCCATAATTATGTTATTTTTGAGTCAGTATATATATATATATATATATATATATATATATATATATATGTGTGTGTGTGTGTGTGGTCTTACAACGATACAAAAACTATTTCGACTCATTCTTATTTTTGCTTTAGGATAAAGTCTTATATTATGTCCAGTGTGGTTTCTTCCCGTAGGGAAACCATTTTGGACTTGGAGCAAATGTTTCTTACCTCATTGTGTGGCTAGCTATAATAATTTCCCTATGGGACATACACCTCTTTGAACATGTTGCTATCTGATTTTTTCCATCTACACACTTACCTATCTGCCTACATATCTATAGACTATTTATCAATTTATCCATCTATTCATCTATTTACCCATCCAGATGCATGTTTGTTAGACTATCTGTGTATTCTGTTAAATGCCTTAGCTTTATAAGCGTCACATCATAACAATTTTGTATCATTTTATCATACCAAATGCGCATGGCATTTTTTTGGATGTTTGACATTTCCCTGCCCTTTTTTTTTTTTTTTTTTTTGTGAAAACTCCTTATCCCACTATTCATAAACCACTATCATATTTACGCTGGCATTTTCAAACATGTTAAAGTGCTCACCGCATGGTAGGGAGTTTCTTTTTTTTATTTTTAGGGCCGATGAATCAAACTTGAAAGCTTCCACCCCCCACGCCCGCTTACTTTCCTTCTCTTTTTCGGTGCTCTTTATCTTCCATAATTATGATATAGCTCTCTTCTATCTCTCCCGTTTTTCCCCTACTTAGGCGCTCTTTCCTCTCCATGTCTTCATCCTCCTCTCTCCCAAAAATCCTCCATATCGTACTACCCCTCCAAATGAAAATCTGGAGAGGCGAGAGAAAAGAAACGTACATTAACATTTAATCAAACAGTGCAACTAGTACATTTAGTTGCATGCTTTTGAAGACAACTTGTTCGCTCTTCGCCCCTCCTCTCTCTCTCTCTCTCTCTCTCTCTCTCTCTCTCTCTCTCTCTCTCTCTCTCTCTCTCTCTCTCTCTCTCTCTCTCTCTCTCTCTCTCTCTCTCTCTCTCGCTCTTTTTTTTTTTCTTTTCTTCTTCAATTGATCTGGACACAAGCTTTTTCAATGTGGTTTTATCATGACACACACACAAGCACACACCTCAAGCTCCTCCGCAGAGGACTCCCTTTAGAGCCTTAAAGGGTATCAAACTATTACAGTGAGTCAAAAAGAGAACCTTACAAACACCACATGGACCACCATCTCACTGGTTAACGGTTCATACAATCATAACGTTGAGATCACGTAATCACCTCACCCCAATTTTTGTCTCGTTTTCTTCCGTTCCAGCCCCACGCAAATATGAATTAAGGATAAAAAAATTTTCATATCGTTCTGCCTCTCTATTCTCGAGTTATTTTTCCCCATAACAACTCTAATTTTCATCAGTTTAACCCATTTTTTAGGTTGATAAAGTTTGCACCATTTGTATGGTTTGCCCTATCGGAATCGGAATCGCTAAACAGCATTATTTATGTTATAGACAAGCCATGTTAGTTTTAATAGGTTGTTCCTCTGTATGTCTGCTTGTGGATCTGTCTCGCTCTTTTTCTACCATGCGTCTCTCTCTCTCTCTCTCTCTCTCTCTCTCTCTCTCTCTCTCTCTCTCTCTCTCTCTCTCTCTCTCTCTCTCTCTCTCTCTAACACACACTTACACTCATACACTCATTCTTCTTTTGCATCCGCGGGAAATGGTAGTGATGATATATAAGTAATCTTTATGAAAATGCATGAAGTCTGTAAAAAAAAAAAGTGGAAATTTTTCACGGAAACACCAAAACGAAGCCAATGATGAAACTATGAAATTCACCGAATTCAGAGTTGTTCCTTACAATTAATCTATCGGATAAAGAATTATAGGGAGGAAAATTGTGATGTCATCAGTGGCTCTAAACAATCCGAGAAGAAATACCGGCCATTATTTTATCGCCTCTAATCGGCCGAAACTGTTGCATCAGGCGGTGATGTAAATCACTCCTCAACATCCACATTGTTTTCACTCACCTTAACTATTCAGTACTCGCTTGGGACTTTCTTGGTGAGCGACGATGAACTCTAGATTTTGAACCAGTGACGGTGACTAAACGTACGGTGAACCTACAGAGGAACTGGCATGACTTTGTCTTTCATTTAAGTTAGCTAAAAATTTAGATATGGGATCATATAGTACATGCTCGTGGCCTTTATGTATTAAAAAAAACCCAAGTCACTCCCTCTTTTCATTAGGAAGACAACATATCATGTCCATCATTTGTCTCGTTTGAATCCAAATGTTTGATTAACGGATTAAGTGTAAACTCGCGGTTTTTTGGTTTTTTTTTTTTTTTGTTATATTTTCATTTTTCGAAATTTAATATAATAGTGTAAAGGTAATTTTTTTTTTTAAATCGACGAGAGCATCTTATTTATCTGTTCAAGATTCTCAATAAGGCCTGCGTGTATCAATTGCTATGTTGATGAATCGCATTATCTCTAGATCTAGAATTTCAAAGCTTTTTTAACAATATTCGCAGTTCGTAACTTTGATGATGGGGAAAAGATTATTATTGTTAGGAAGAAGGTCACAACTCACTACACACCAGATGTTGCATGTAGTTTATTTGTGTTGATTTTTACATGTTTACAAAATGCAAATGTAATTTTTAACATCTTCTAAATATAGTTCCCTCTCTTATCGCATTCTGATATACAGTGTAATTCCCCATTTCTTTGTTTCCTAATTTTCATTTTCCATCGTAGTAAGGCCCGGGTCATTAAATAAATCGGTTAGTATGAAAGCAGATTTTGTGCACGTACACAGATTTTTTCTGTATTATTCTCGACAATATTTTTTGTTCGTTTCTGAATCTGCATCATTTCTAGGCGATTAGTCTTCCAGGGTCTCATCTGGTTTCTAAAGTAGAGGAATGGACCAGTTATTGCCCATTTTTTAGTGAAGCAACGCCAAAGCATAGGTCCATGGTGAACTCTGCAGTTATAAAGACTATCAGGCTGCTGTCGAAGGTTAAGATAGGGTCTATAAGGTGAGATCCAACCTGCCACCAGTTACTGAGGAAACACAAGACCAGGATTTAGATTCAGGGCCTCTATATAGCAAGACTGACTGTTTACTGACTGAGCTATCTTACATGAAGTCTGTAATACTGACTGAGCTATCTTGCATGAAGTCTGTAATACTGACTGAGCTATCTTACATGAAGTCTGTATTACTGACTGAGCTATCTTGCATGAAGTCTGTAATACTGACTGAGCTATCTTACATGAAGTCTATATTACTGACTGAGCTATCTTGCATGGTCTGTTTTATTCCCAAATCAGTTCTCTACAGATTTATTCAAGTCGTATCTGTAAAAAAATGACCACCACAGGAAAATAATGTTGCACGGAATAACAAAAATTCAACTGATTATGAGCAAATTTTAATTTGAAAAAAAAATCTTTTCTTCAAGTTCTTCTCATTCATAACTATCTTTTAAAATATTCTTCTAGGCCAAGCGACCCACGTTAAGAAAGGCCTGTCTCGAACGTCCAGAGCTCTACTGGCAGTATCAGGGGTTCTGTCCGCTGGCTACTTGGCTGTCCGCTTGACGGTCACCCTCGATGAGCCGGCAAAGCCTTATCAGGTGAGTGAAGTGTGCTTGGAATATGTGGCATGTTTTCTCTGCGTATAGAAGTTTAGGCAAAATGCGATTTAAGTGATCAGAGATTGCTCTGCGCATAGAAATTCAGATAAGGTGCGATGTAAGTGATCAGAGATTGATCTGCGTATTGAAATTTAGATAAGATGCGATTTAAATGATCAGAGATTGCTTTGCATATAGAAATTTAGATGAGTTGCGATGTAAGTGATCAGATATTTCTCTGCGTATAGAAGTTTAGGCAAAATGCGATTTAAGTGATCAAAGATTGCTCTGCGTATAGAAATTCAGATAAGATGCGATTTAAATGATCAGAGATTGCTTTGCATAGAGAAATTTAGATGAGTTGCGATGTAAGTGATCAGATATTTCTCTGCGTATAGCAATTTAGAGAAGGTGCGCTGTAACTTGTAAGTGATCAGAGATTCTCTGCGTATAGAAATTTAGATAAGGTGCAATGTAACTAATCGGAGAATATTTTATTCGCCAGTGTTAGATCCGCATCCCTCACCATTTTCTATCTTTCCCGGTTATTTGAACAGTAATGGTTTGTGCCTGTTCCTGTCTCATACCCATAATAATTGTTCGATCTTTTAAATGTGAAAAAAAAAACTTATTTTATACCAGTACATATATAATCAAGCTGTATGTGCCACTTATTATGATGTTGAAATATTAGTAAATCCTGCATTATCTCCCTTCGCACTGTATGTTGTTGACTTCCACAGCATTATTTCCCTTATTTCAAATCAACTCTACCAATTGGTATTTTTCAATTATTACCCTATGACATCAGTGTTTTGCACCCCAATGGTTCAGACTTTAAATTTTGGCCGCTATTCGCACAGCAGCAAACGCCTCTTTTGTAAGGTATAAATAAAATTTCTTCCTGTGCTTGCGAAACTTTTAAACTGTTTTTGAAGCCAAAGGAGCCATTGGTTAGTACATTGCAAATTCAGTCAACATCTTGGGTCTGAAAAAATTGGTAAGTTTAACTTTCAAAAATAAAATTATAAAGAAATGCAAAACAGAACTGCCAAACAAAGTTGGCTTTAATCAAGAGTTTTCCTCAAAGGTGTTGACTTTGGGTGGTTTCTGCTAGCAGGGTAGATGATGGTTTGCTAACACAATGAGCGTGTCAGATTTGTTAATGATTGTAAATATTTCCATACATGTAAATTACCACCAGAATGAACTGAATTTGATGATTTGCTGAATTAAAAAAAAAAAGACATAGAGCAATTATTGTTGTAAAATGACTAAAAATAAATAAAGAAAGAAAAAAAGAAAGGAAAGAAAAGAAACCATACACAAACTGTTATTTTTGTGACTTTTCATTCGTTCACACAGGGCTTCTGCTTTTGCTGCCCTCTTAAACTTCCCTCAGTTTTGAGGGTCTTCGTTCGCTGATCACACGGACCAGATCATTAGCAACTAAAGAAGCACGAAGTATTACTGCATTGCCCTCCTCTCTCTCTCTCTCTCTCTCTCTCTCTCTCTCTCTCTCTCTCTCTCTCTCTCTCTCTCTCTCTCTCTCTCTCTCTCTCTCTCTCTCTCTCTCTCTCTTCCTCCCTCCCCTCTCTGGTTTGATTGTAGTACACGCCAATTATAATCCTATCGCTTGAAGTCAATCTATGAGCTTTTGTTGAATTGCGACGTATAGCTAATCGGTTTCACAGGACATGTTTCAAACCTTTTTTTTAAATGTCGAACAAGTTCCAATCAAGCAGGTCGGCGCGTAAAAGATGGGCCTCGAGACTCTTTCACATTCAGCGCTGGTTTAAAGGGTTCAGTGCGACTTATTGAAGTTGGTTCGTTTTTTTATAATGATCTGTGGAGAAGATTGACATGGAAGAAAGCTGCAGGACTGAGTAGCTCTTCAAACCTCTGTGACGTCAAGCAGGTGGATTAGGAGATATTTGGATTTATCTCATTACCTTTTAGAATATCGAAACGACACACCCGGGCTGCACCAATCAATATATCAGGATAATCTTTCTTGCCTTACCCACCATAAAATCCACGGGCGTTGTAAAGAAACGGCGTCTAACTTCTTCAAATCTGCAGTTGAAAATGTTTAGACTAAATCGAGCATGTCCTTTAGAATATACATTGCAATTTCAAGCGGTGTTTCCTGCAAAAATCCAATTAAGCGGGCACAATCTTGTGGTTCAATAGGTTTGTGTGTGCTGAATGGCTCAGTCGCCAGACCGTTCACGAGGCTTATAGAAAGACCGTAATGCTTCATTGATTGGTGTTGGACTAGGCTGTAGTCATAGAAACCCTTTTTTTTTTTTGACCAGGTAAATTTGCAGAAAAGGGTTTGAAAGACTGAAGCATAGAGCCGTAGTTATTTGCTACCCCATGATTATCTCATACAATCAATACGATAGCATGCCAAGTGGCGACTTGACCTCTGGTAGACACTTGATTTTCGGACCAGAAGTTCTGCGGCTCTAGTCCAGAGTATGTCAGATGTGGCACTGATCTCCAGTGACAGATTCTTTCAATTAACACAAGCCAATTAGCGAGCTCGTGTATATATATATATATATTTTTTTTTTTCCACACACTTTAGTCAGTTTCCTAGCGTGACCCTTTTTATCTTCTGAAAGGCTTATCGCGGCGGGCCTAGAGTGCCTATCGATTTGTGCTATTATTCGCACGCGGACCTCGAAAATATTTTATCAATGCAGTATAATATCACGGAGTTGTTGCCCCTTTGAGCCCACCTCTTGCCTTTAAATACCCGAAAATAATAACCAATGAATGGTCTAGTTTTTTTGGAGCTTCGTGCACATTTTTCAAAAATGGACCTACAAAATTATTGTTTAGCAACCAATCGAGCTGATAAGCACCTTAACGTGCCCTCAAGGTTGTAGAAAGTTCATAATTTTCAGTAACCCAGAAAACTTTTCCCTTTAATGCAATCTAGCACTGCGTGGATATTTGTAGCAGGAGATCACTTGAACAATCATCGCCGACCAGTTACCCGAGTTATCAGTCCTGAAACGTGCATTTTCCACTGGCTCAACCATCCTCTGACCTTTTTGTTTTGGTTTTTCTTTTTCAGTTAGGGAATGGCAGATTAGTGAAGCTATTTATAGAAAGGAAACCTACTTGTTCTGCATCGAGAAATCAAGCCCTGCCCTCTGTTTTCTCAGAGTGTGACGTCAAACCACGCACTATGCCCACCTACCTGCTTGCCGCTAATAATAAATTCTTGGTACACGTGATCTTAATTGCGACCATTGTGTCAAGTTGATCGTTGACCTTGGCCCCGCTCTGGCCGCTAGAAGAACTGTTACGCAAGATTGAGGTCTCGCGATTCCTCTTCGACAAACTCTTTGTTCTCCCTAATCGATTTTCTTGATTAGATGGTTACTGGGCCCCAGCGGGTTTTTTTCCCCCCCGCGTATAATTTCCTCGACTCCACCTTTCCTCGACTCTACCTTTCCTCGACTCCACCTTTCCTCGACTCTACCTTTCCTCGACTCCACCTTTCCTCGACTCCACCTTTCCTCGACTCCACCTTTCCTCGACTCCACCTTTCCTCGACTCCACCTTTCCTCGACTCCACCTTTCCTCGACTCCACCTTTCCTCGACTCTACCTTTCCTCGACTCCACCTTTCCTCGACTCTACCTTTCCTCGACTCCACCTTTCCTCGACTCCACCTTTCCTCCTGCTCTCCGTGGCTCGTGTACCGTAGCCACTGTTAGCTGCTGGTGAGATTCGCCCGTTTTACAGAGACCTTGACGATTTGCAAGAGGTCGCAACAAAGGAAGAAAATTTCCAATCTCTATTGTTTTGAAACTTTTTTTTTTTTTTTTTTTCAAACTTGAGAAATGAGGTGGGAGTTGGAAAAAAGAAAAAGAACTTGTTGCTTAGATAGTGTAAATAACAAGCAAGATTTCGCTCTTTTTTTTTTTTAATGCAGTGTCTTTTTCTTTGTTCTAATTTTTCCAAAACAAAGTAGATATTTCCTAATAGAGAGGATGTGTTAGAACTGCATCGTATGCAGAATCAAATTGCCTCCTTGGATTTGCTGATCACTGAACTCTGAAAACATCTAAAGTGAATTAAGATGAGAGCGGAAAAATTGTTTCTTTCGGTTCAGGAAATATTCGTTCTAACAATCTCTCTCTCTCTCTCTCTCTCTCTCTCTCTCTCTCTCTCTCTCTCTCTCTCTCTCTCTCTCTCTCTCTCTCTCTCTCTCTCTCTCTCTCCATCTGTCTTTGTGTGTATGACCCCTAGCGCTTTAAAGAGTAATATAACGCAAAAGTAATTGAGAGAGTCATAGCCAGTTCCTTTTTTTTTGTCTTTTGTTTTTTTTTTTAATTTTTTTTTGTTTTTGTGAATTTGCTAGATCCAAGTGCATGATTTAAAAAAAAATGGTTATCCCTTATTAGGGTATCAGATTATGAGAAAACATAGTTTTGATTCTAAAATGAGAGTTTAACATTATTTCTCAGCCATCGTTTTCCGTTTCTTCATTGTCTTTAATGCACCAGATCTTATTTGCTTTGTTAGTTTAATCAGTTTGAGTCATTTAAAGTAAACGGTTGAGATGTACCTTCAAATTCGAAAATATTTTGAACGCAACATACATGATTGTATTGAAAAAATAAGTAAAAGATTTTTACCGGATTTGATGTGGATACTATAACTTTTTATAAAAACATTTGAGATAAATTTGGGTGCGCTCTCTCTCTCTCTCTCTCTCTCTCTCTCTCTCTCTCTCTCTCTCTCTCTCTCTCTCTCTCTCTCTCTCTCTCTCTTTCTCTTTGTATATATATATATATATATATATTTCTCTGACTTTGTCTCTCTCTGTATGTCTACCTGTCTGTCTCACTCTCTCTGTGTCTGTGTCTCTGCCTGCCTATCTGTCTCTCTGTGTCTTTGTCTGTCTATCTGTCTCTCTGACTCTCTTTCTCTGTCTGTCTATCTGTCTCTCTGTGTCTCTTTCTCTCTATCTGTGTATCTGTCTCTCTGACACTCTGTCTGTCTGTCTGTCTGTCTCTCTTTCTCTCTCTCTCTCTCTCTCTCTCTCTCTCTCTCTCTCTCTCTCTCTCTCTCTCTCTCTCTCTCTCTATGTGTCTGTCTATCTGTTTATCTGTATTTCTGATTCACTCTTTCTCTCTCTCTCTCTCTCTCTCTCTCTCTCTCTCTCTCTCTCTCTCTCTCTCTCTCTCTCTCTCTCTCTCTCTCTCTCTCTCTTACTCAGTTCACAGTTTTTACTCGTGTTTTCGGTTGGTTTGCTACCTATATAAACCTTGTCGAATTTGTCTTCATAGAAAATGATGCGGAAAGGCGAGTAGGCGAGCAGGCGGGTTAAGGGTTAAGGGTTAGGGTTCATTTCATGTCACAAGTCAGTCACACGATCGTCACACTTCCCAGCTCGGACATGCGCGCTGCGAAGTGCGAAACGAAAAGCAGCCGATAAGTTCACCTAACACAGTCACGCCTCTGCCAGTCGGGACACAGACCCCATGCTGTCGGGGCACAGAACCACGAGTAGCAAGCAGGTCGTACCCACGGTTCAATTTATTATCGTCCTTTCTACTCAGCTCTTGTCTGAAAAGTTGAGGTGTTTTGTTTTTGTTTTTTTTTCACGTTCGTAATTTTATCATTTTCTTTCACCCATTTAATTCACAGAGGGAGAAAACAATTAAAGGACATTAAGACAGGCCACAAAATCAAATGAGAGAGTAAGAGAGAAAAAGAGAGGGGCATACCAGAACTAAAAAAAGGAAAACCGTGTTTATTGGGTTAAGTAACCGTATTCCAGCCTGCTATCGGCAGTGAAAAGATTTTTTTTACGTTTGTTAAAGTGGACAGAATTAAAGGAAAACGTTTTGCTGTATCCAGTTCCAAGAAGGCAATTGAAATCGGCGTCTTCTCAAAAAAGTTAACCGTCGCCTTTACCGCTAGCTCAGCTCGATCTACCTGGGGTTGAACGATCAAGGGAGAACTGTCGGAGAACCACAGCCGGCTGCCGCCGTTATGACAAGAACACACTGAAGGTAAGATTCACACTATATCACTTCATTGGTTGAACTATAAGAACTATTTAAGAAACAAAAAAAAAAAAAAAGAATTTTGTATTTTTTGTTTGACTCGTGCAGTTTGCTATATTATACGTTGAACGATATTTTAGATATCCAGTCCACTGGCAAATTGTGTTTGGTTTCTCGTTTTAAGTCCTTTACCCTTAAATTTAATTTTAGTCTTAGAAATTTTGTATTTTAATTATAATTTTTTCTCTTCTGTCATAAACATGCATGCCACTGTTTGCCGTCTAAATTGTTACACGTTGTCTTCTCAGTTATATCATTGAATACCATCTTAAAACTTGACGGAAGCACGCATGTTATATGAACAGATCACATAGATAATTTTAATTTCGGAAGATCTGGTAACGAATGAGTGATAAGATAATTTCTATTTCTGAAGATCTGGTAACGAATGAATGATAAGATAATTTCTATTTCTGGAGATCTGGTAACGAATGAATGATAAGATAATTTCTCTTTCTGAAGATCTGGTAACGAATGAATGATAAGATAATTTCTCTTTCTGAAGATCTGGTAACGAATGAATGATAAGATAATTTCTATTTCTGAGGATCTGGTAACGAATGAATGATAATCGCAGCAGTAGAAATCAGCGGGGATCTTTCGACGCGGGTTCGCAGTTAGCGGTGAATCTATCCCGCCATGGCTTTTTTTCCCGGGCGTTTGAGTGTACGAGGAATGATTCCGACCGAAGATATTGTATTCTGGTGCATGTGTGTATGCATGCATGTTATCAGTTCTATGAATGAAAATCTGTAGTTCTTAAGCCACAGAGAACTCGGGGCCCAGCTATCTGGCCAAAACTGTAGGTTTTTGCGCAGGGAAAGCTACTTTTCTGTGGTCTCAGAGGGCCTAATATTCTCCCTCCCCCCCTGTTTTTTTTTTTTTTTTTTGGGGGGGGGGGGGGTGTTCAAATCTGAGGTCATACGCAAATGGGGGAGCAGTGGAGTGCGGCAAAAAATGTCTATATCGAGAAGAATCCAGTTTCGCAAGTATCTAATGATTTATTTTCACCACCGTGCTACTCGTTTTATTTATACAGAAATATTTCACCAGTGTTTTCTTCTCTGTGTTTCTTTATTCGCTGATAGGAATAAATTATGTTTTAACTTTAATTTCAAGGAACTGTTTTTTTTTTTTTTGGTATTGTGTAACTTAGCATGCAACTCATAAGGCCCCAGCTAGAATTAAAACAGTTTAGTTTATTCTTCTATCAAGTGGTTAATCTATTCCATTCTTATTATTGTTATGATATTAAATGATTATAATAACGGCATGTCTTTAAGTTGAATATCATAATATTTATTTCTTAATACTTTTGCTTTTTTTCCCTCCTCATCTAAACCTTTGTCGAAATCCGTCTCAGATATTAGTTTATTTCTACTTATTAGTTTAGTAGAGCTGAAATCCATTGCGTTTTGAAAAGTTATCGCTTTAGAAATCGATAATCTGTAATGGATTAGTTGTATCTACATGTTTTGTATCATTTCCCCAGTTCTTATGACAGTGCAAACTGGGTTGTATTTTTTTCCCTTTACTTTTTCCAACCTTCGTAAAATTGCATCACCGGCGAGACTTAATGGATCAACTCAGGTCATGTTCTATATATATCCGAATGAGTTGATTGGCCACAAGAAGTAGGACGATACTTCCTAGCCGGCTGCATAGCGGCTGGAGGCAAGCGAGGAGAAGACTGGGAGTTCTAGAGCCTCGTAAGTCGTAAGTGCGAGGTCTTAATGTATCATAGAATCAAAGCAAAGAGGTTTCCACACAGTGCTCCTTCATAATAAAAATTAGCTATGAAAAACTACTACTACTACTACTACTACTACTACTACTACTACTGCTGCTGCTGCTGCTGCTACTACTACTATTACTACTACTACCACTACTACTACTACTACTATCAATAGTAACAATGATGATAATAATGATTATAATTATACTGCTGCTGCTGCTATTAATACTTTTACAACTATCACTTGTACCGCAACTCCTGCTGCTGTTGGTTCTTTTTCTTTTTGCTTGTTGTCCTTTTTCTTGTTCTTCTGCTAGATCTTGTTGCTGTCGATGTTCTTCTTTTCTTCTTCTTCTTCTTCTTCTTCTTCTTCTTCTTCTTCTTCTTCTTCTTCTTCTTCTTCTTCTTCGTCCTCCTCCTCCTTCTCCTCCTCCTCTTCTCTTCCTCCTCCTTCGTTTTTTTTTTTCTTTCAAAGGAGTAGTACTAATTATGGTATTGGTAATTGTAGCAGCAGGAGCAGCATCAATCATGAGTGGTAGTGTAACTAGTGATAGGATTTGACCTCCTCGGGTCATATCGTCATTAGTTAAGCTTTTTTTTTTAAAGATGTTCGAAATCAGAATTGTCTGTCATTTTTGTCGTCGACGCATTTATTGAACTCGAACAAAACATGAATGGACAAGGTTTAATCGCGTATAGACACCCTGTCAGTCTTGCTTTATGTTTCTAAGGTTTCTAACGTCTTGATGCTGTGCTTTCTCCTACTCGGACATGAAATTCCTAATTTTATTTTTGTTTTAATTTTATTTTATTTTTGTTATAAGTGGATATGTGGTAATACTTGTTTGGTTCATTGGCAAGTTGACTTGAATGTGACATGCTGACATGGCACTGTGGAGAAAAACTTCTACTCAAAAAACAATAAATGATCATATAGGAAAAGGGAAAACGTTTAAAAGCAATATTTGGACTATCGTTAGATTAGAACTACAGATGCAGACAGTAAATATATTTCAGTTTTAAAAAAGGCACAGATGAGCATATTTCGTTTGGGAACTATTGCATTTTACACGAAACTATGGTAATGTTATGTCGGCTTTCTCAATCATATTGAATTTGAAGATGTTACACGCATACTCACGCTGTTGAATTGCTGATTTTATTTCTACCAATCCTGATTTTAGTATAATTTTAATATGAAATCGAGCCTGCAGCTGCTATAAGAATATATACCTATGCGAGTTGGTATAACACTATGAAGAAAGTCAATGTTATTTACATTAATATTAACTATACTCTCTCTCTCTCTCTCTCTCTCTCTCTCTCTCTCTCTCTCTCTCTCTCTCTCTCTCTCTCTCTCATAATTATCAATGCTAGTTTCCGCGATGAAGAGTTTGGCCCTCGCAGCTCCTATCGCTCGGTGGAGAACCGGCAAGACTAGTCGACTGCCCGAATCGATGACTGGAAGGAGCTGGGGGCTGAGTTCTCGTGGAGGCCTCGCGTCTGCCTCTCGGCGCCGGCGCGGACCGATTCAGAGCAGAGCTTCTAGTTTCGTTCCAGTCTATCCGTCTGCTTGAACTCGCTTCATCTCGCTTCATGTTCATTTCTCTCGGCTTGCTAAGAGCTGTTGTCTCTCACGTTTGGCCGGGAGTCAGCCGGTCCTGGTGCTGTGGGATATTCGCTCTCACCGGCGATGGATAATGTTTATTCTATCGACATGTAGGCCTGCATGTACTGTAATTTGCATCAGAAACAAAGGTGTTCGTTGCTGTACATGTTCGTGTGATAAGCTTAACTGTGGCTCAGATGTGACTACTGCAAATCGCTTGTCAGTAAGGAAATAGTTTGCATAGTAGTGAATACTCGAGCAGTTCAGCAAACTGATGTTTCATCCAACATAAGCATTTGATTAGATGGATGTTCTTCATTACACAGCACACATGTATGTATTAACTACCTTATGAAAAGGATTGCCATCTAGAGAATCATTCTATACTATATCACTATTTACCATGTGTTATGCTTCATGCCTGGATTAAATTCACATTTAGAGAAATTGCAAACTAGTTCCTACACAAAGAGGCTCTTTATGTTTTATGTAGATATGACCGGCTTAATTGATTATCGCATCTCGTGTTTTCGTTAGTATTCTCTCTAAGAATGGAGGTCACAAGTTCAACTACCGCAGCACCGGCATAACGTTATGTTTGATTTCAGGAGTTGAAGTTGGGGAAGCAGAGACTTTTCAATTCTTTGTTTGCACTGTAAGAATTAGAAGTTAGTGATTTTATGTGTTCGTATTTGGTTCGCCACATAGTCTGACGGTCTGTTATAGGAGTGTTGTTGTTTTGTTTTCTTTAAGTCTAGGTTTTCCCCCTATCGTTTCTTTCTTTACCTGACCGTACCGTTTCATTCGGCGCCTCAGGATGGGGAATCATTGTTAAGTTACTGATAAGAAACTTGTGTAATTCAGTTATGATTTTTTTGTGCCGGTTGTTTTTCTCCAGCGACAAATAGAATAAGAGTCTTTAATCCTATCTTTAAGCTTGATTCCAACAACCAAGAAGGAAAGAACAATGTTTTTATAGGGAAAGAAGCATAGACACCAATTATGAGGCTATACAGTTAAGTTTTTAGTGCGATTGTGTTTTTTCTCAGTTTTGGTTTCTGTTTGGAACTTTGATCCTTGAAAGTTCATCTAGTCTGACATAGATAAAGCGTATCCAAGTCATTTTAAGATGGCAAAAGCATAATGTATTCAGCTCACAGTGTTTTGATATTCTCTACATGCGCCATAGTTTATAGTTTTTACCCCATCGATGTGCACCATGTCATTAATGAATATTAATTTCTAAAAACTCGGTTTTGTTTTCAGCTTAACTATGCTTTGAGCGTTCAACACTGAGTGCAGCATGTGTGATGACTCAGTCGTTGTAAAAATCAGTTTGATCAGACTTTTCTCTGGTGTTTATTTCCACTAGCCAGCCTACTTACTCTTTAAATCGTAAATTCACAAAAAATAATGGTATTCACTTTACAAGTATAATTAATCGAGATTGAAAGATAACTCCATTGTTGCCAGCTTTGATTTGAATATATACGTTGATGTAATTTTGTGATACATCATTCTCATTATGCACAATCAATAGCGCAATGTTTAATGGATGAAGCTTGATTAAATTGATAGATGACTCAACACTGTTCATCTTGACATCGTCCGCGCATCTTATCGACTTGGCCATCTCCTAGAGTTGTGACGCCGTACGTGCCTACACCGTGCAGATTTCACAACAGCAGATTTCACAAATCATTGCTCATGCAATTCCGTTCTCTTTCTTCACCTGGACCGGCAGAGAGCAGAGAGTCGTCGGGATGGGGTGCGAGAGGATCAGGATATTAGACACTAACCCTGAGTCATTGCCGAGTCTGGAGCAGGCCAGCCGATCCCGCCTACCCGAGCCCAGGCACACTTGACACACTCGTCAAGGTAAACCAGATGTTTACCTTAAAGATAATGGTCTGGCTCGAATTTTTATCCATGTTAATTTGGATATATGGATATTTGGCTGTATTTACACGTTATAAAACGCTGAACAAAAGCGACTAGTAACACGAACACCTCAATTTCGTCTATTGAACTCCCTATTTTCTTTTATACCTCCCCCCACCTAAAAAAAGCAAAAAAAAAAAACAACAAAAAAACACATACACACAAGCAAAAACACTCACCCCAAAGGCACATGCCCAATCTGATTATCTCTGTTTACACCAGTTTTGCCTTTCAAAACAAATCTAATTTACACAATTCGATATATCTTTGTTGTCGATAACAAAGTTTTATGACTAAAGGTAAACGTTATGTCATTGTGTGGGAAGCTAGCTATTTCTTTTACTTTTATCATCATGTCTTTCAAGTCAGAATGTCTGTGAGTGTGGTTGGGTGTGGTTGGGTGTGGTTGGTCTTAAAAACCTTTCCTCTGCATGAAAAGCGTGCACATGGGGATTTAATTCAATCTTTACGGTCCACTGTGCAACAAATAATTTCGTTAATTCAATCTTTACGGTCCACTGTGTAACAAATAATTTCGTTAATTCAATCTTTACGGTCCACTGTGTAACAAATAATTTCGTTAATTCAATCTTTACGGTCCACTGTGTAACAAATAATTTCGTTAATTCAATCTTTACGGTCCACTGTGTAACAAATAATTTCGTTAATTCAATCTTTACGGTCCACTGTGTAACAAATAATTTCGTTAATTCAATCTTTACGGTCCACTGTGTAACAAACAATTTCGTTAATTCAATCTTTACGGTCCACTGTGTAACAAATAATTTCGTTAATTCAATCTTTACGGTCCACTGTGTAACAAATAATTTCGTTAATTCAATCTTTACGGTCCACTGTGTAACAAATAATTTCGTTAATTCAATCTTTACGGTCCACTGTGTAACAAATAATTTCGTTAATTCAATCTTTACGGTCCACTGTGTAACAAATAATTTCGTTAATTCAATCTTTACGGTCCACTGTGTAACAAATAATTTCGTTAATTCAATCTTTACGGTCCACTGTGTAACAAATAATTTCGTTAATTCAATCTTTACGGTCCACTGTGTAACAAATAATTTCCAAGAGATCATGCGTTTACACAATGTGATTGAAAATGGTGATTCTAACAGCGATTTCTTCTTTAGCCTTATCATTTCCCCTCCTCTAGTCTTAGCTGGGGT
This sequence comes from Elysia crispata, assembly GCA_033675545.1. NCBI lineage: Eukaryota > Metazoa > Mollusca > Gastropoda > Plakobranchidae > Elysia > Elysia crispata. The sequence continues at coordinate 411,376 of JAWDGP010007710.1, read as the reverse complement.
CGATGGTAACGTCATGATCATTAGCAGCTACGAGCATGATTATCTCAATTACTTTCAGTTTTTTCTTATCATCATCGACATCAAATCCGACTCAGGCGTGAAAATCGCCTCGACGTTTATTATTCGCATTTCGAATGGCGTTCATCAATCATATCGATGACCTCCCGTGAGTCGAAACGTCACGTTAGTTATCGCTTTGCCAATACGTACATGTGTCGTGATACAGATGTCTCCTCGAGTGAGGTCGAAACGTTACGTTAGTTATCACTTTGCCAATACATTTGTCGTGATACAGATTGTCTGCTCGAATGAGGTTGAAACATCACGTTAATTATCACTTTGCCAATACATGTGTCGTGATACAGATTGTCTCCTCGAATGAGGTCGAAACGTTACGTTAGTTATCACTTTGCCAATACGTACATGTGTCGTGATACAGATTGTCTCTCGAGTGAGGTCGAAACGTCACGTTAGTTATCGCTTTGCCAATACGTACATGTGTCGTGATACAGATTGTCTCCTCGAGTGAGGTCGAAACGTCACGTTAGTTATCGCTTTGCCAATACGTACATGTGTCGTGATACAGATTGTCTCCTCGAGTGAGGTCGAAACGTCACGTTAGTTATCGCTTTGCCAATACGTACATGTGTCGTGATACAGATTGTCTCCTCGAGTGAGGTCGAAACGTCACGTTAGTTATCGCTTTGCCAATACGTACATGTGTCGTGATACAAATGTCTCCTCGAGTGAGGTCGAAACGTCACGTTAGTTATCGCTTTGCCAATACGTACATGTGTCGTGATACAGATTGTCTGCTCGAATGAGGTTGAAACATCACGTTAATTATCACTTTGCCAATACATGTGTCGTGATACAGATTGTCTCCTCGAATGAGGTCGAAACGTTACGTTAGTTATCACTTTGCCAATACATGACTGTGTCGTGATACAGATTGTCTCTCGAGTGAGGTCGAAACGTTACGTTGGTTATCACTTTGCCAATACATGTGTGGTGACACAGATTGTCTCCTCGAGTGAGGTCGAAACGTCACGTTAGTTATCACTTTGCCAATACATGTGTCGTGATACAGATTGTCTCCTCGAGTGAGGTCGAAACGTTCCGTTAGTTATCACTTTGCCAATACATGTTTTGTGATACAGATTGTCTCTCGAGTGAGGTCGAAACGTTCCGTTAGTTATCACTTTGCCAATACATGTGTTGTGATACAGATTGTCTCTCGAGTGAGGTCGAAACGTTCCGTTAGTTATCACTATGCCAATACATGTGTCGTGATACAGATTGTCTTCTCGAGTGAGGACGAAATGTTACGTTAGTTATCACTTTGCCAATACATGTGTCGTGATACAGATTGTCTCCTCGAATGAGGTCGCTATGTCTTCATTACGTCCGCATCACATGTAAGCATGAGCAGTGAAACTCCCAGGGACTCTTAGTGGCTGGATAGATAATCCATTGTGGCGAGGCGTCACAGTAAAAGTCCATCTGTCGTACCTCTGAACTTCATTTTTATCTTGCCATAAGACATCAAGAAGTTAGAGAGGAAATTTCTTATAATAATATCACACAGGCAACAATATCCCTGTGACGCACGAACGCTGAAACGTGTTGCCTGATTTCGATTGAGTAAAATCAAGATACTAATGAATATTTTAAGTGCGATTGTGTAGAGGAAGTGTTATTACCGGGTAAGACGGAGTCATCAATGATTATTGTTTCTCCCCTCCGAGAGAGAGGGAGAGAGCCACCGCCCACCCAACTTGCTTGCTTGCTGCTGCTGCTGCTTGCTCATCATCGATCGGCTGACCCAGATTTCCGTCTATTTATAGCTGTCGGACCGTCGTCCGACTAACCCACAGTATACCGTCTAATGCATTTTTACCTACCGTAAGTTGCGGGAGGAAACGGAAGACTAGAAACTGGATAAGATTTCGAAAAAAAAAAAGAAGTAAATAACGTAAAATAAAGTAATGGAAATGATTGATTAAAGTGATAAGGCAAGGATAAAAAGATGTGAAGGCTTACAATAGCAGTTTCTGTAATGGAACAGATCGAGAAGTAGGAGGAGGAGAAAGGGAAAAGGAAGCAAAGGCACGTCCACGCCAAGATGTTTTCATGCCTTATCTGTTTTTCTGGCCTAGAGGAAGAAGGAGGAGTAGGAGGAGAGAAAGAGAAAAGCAATCAAAGGCGCGTCCACGCCAAGATGTTTTCATGCCTTATCTGTTTTTCTGGCCTAGAGGAAGAAGGAGGAGTAGGAGGAGAGAAAGAGAAAAGCAATCAAAGGCGCGTCCACGCCAAGATGTTTTCATGCCTTATCTGTTTTTCTGGCCTAGAGGAAGAAGGAGGAGTAGGAGGAGAGAAAGAGAAAAGCAATCAAAGGCGCGTCCACGCCAAGATGTTTTCATGCCTTATCTGTTTTTCTGGCCTAGAGGAAGAAGGAGGAGTAGGAGGAGAGAAAGAGAAAAGCAATCAAAGGCGCATCTACAACAAGATGTTTTTATGCCTTTTCTAATTTTCTTTTTAAGAGGAAGAAGAAGGAGAGGGAGGAGGAGGAGGAGGAGAAGAAGAAGAAGAAGAAGAAGAAGAAGAAGAAGAAGAAGAAGAAGAAGAAGAAGAAGAAGAAGAAGAAGAAGAAAAAGAAGAAAAATTAGCAGGAGGCTGCGACGAAGACAACTGGAATGAAGAAGAACAAGAGGAAGAAGGTTCAACCAGTTAAACCCGAGTCGAGTGTACTGTGTGTAGCCGGCATTCGCGTTTTGAACACCCCATCGCCAGATCGATTGATAAATCTTCGATCCGAACGACCACCTCCTGTGCAACAATAGCCACTACTCATCCTGAGATCAACTTGGAAAGGCAGTGACTCACCCCAATAAGATTGCTTCTAATGTTTTCTCATTGGGAGTTTTACCATTACGTCTAGCCGAGTCATTTTCCGTTATATTAAAACATTATTAGACTCTTTATCAACGATCTTCCTCCTCTTGGGCCGTTTAAAAATATTATTGCTGCCATATCGTTTTTAGTCTGCATCTGTTTTTTATTCATCTCAGTTATTGACATTGAAATCTTTCTTTCACTCTCCACCTCCTCCTGCTCTTTCTCTTATTTTTTTTTATTTCGTCCTCTTTCTTCTCCTCCTCGTCCTCTACTTTTTTCTTTTTCATCTTCTTTTATGGGAAAGGCATGGGCTCACCTTGCCTTATCATACAATCGAAATTTTAATCTCCTCTTTGACATACATTTTTGTCGACCTGTTCCTCTTCCTCGCTCTCCTTATGAATCAACTAGCAGTTGTTTTTTGTTTTGTTTTGTTTTTTTAAATAAGCTTTTAGAGTTACCCAAACTCAAAATAATGATTTTCTCGAAATTCGGATATTTTGAAAGCAGCTACGACACAAGGGGTCTTCCCTTAATAAAATTTAAATAATTCCACTAGCATCCATGTAGCAAATCTAAGTGTCATGTATCGTGCCTGGATTTAAATAATGCCACTAGCATCCATGTAGCAAATCTAAGTGTCATATATCGTGCCTGGATTTAAATAATGCCACTAGCATCCATGTAGCAAATCTAAGTGTCATGTGTCGTGCCTGGATTTAAATAATGCCACTAGCATCCATGCAGCAAATCTAAGTGTCATGTGTCGTGCCTGGATTTAAATAATGCCACTAGCATCCATGTAGCAAATCTAAGTGTCATATATCGTGCCTGGATTTAAATAATGCCACTAGCATCCATGCAGCAAATCTGAGTGTCATGTATCGTGACTGACAACCCCGCTTGGTTTCAATGACACGCGAAAACCGCTGATAGTATGGGCTTGCTTTAGTCAAACATAATAATTATTATCGCCTCGTCGAGATAGATGGCGATAGTGTGCGCACTATCCACTCCCAAGATGTATTGGGTTGTATCATCAAGAGGGAAAAAAACAACAAAACTAAAATCTATGACGTCAAGATTGAAGGACTCTTAGGAAATCTTTTTAAGTCTTACACAGACTTACCCTTGATTTATGTAATTTATAATATAATTTGATTTTCTGTAAATGACAATTATCATATCATGCCTGTCGATGAATTTAGATCGATTTTTTAGAATTATTTATGTAAACGTTCAGTAAAACGTCGCGATGACAGGACGTGCTGAAATCTGTGTATGTGTGTGTGTGCTGGAACGAGTAGAAGTAAGGAATTTGCGGTTCGGATGTGCAGTGCGTAGATTCGAATGTCTTTTTCGAGTCCCTTATCATGATAATGAAAATGTAAATGAATATATTAACATTCTTCATGCATGAATGGCGATTATGTAGGATTGAGTCTTATCTCATACACTACAGAATGATGATAAGATAAAAATTTCAATACACGCTCTCATGAATTGCGTAGGAGCTGATACATAGATGGACAAAGTACAATGCATTTCTCACGCAAACACACCCACTCATATCGGTACATAAATCATAATGATATCCATACATACAAACAGTCATGACAACAAATGCACATGCGTTTCAGTTGTTGACATCCAACTCTTTATCATACATAAATATGCATGTATATACGTATTTTGCTTTGATCATTGTATAGATATTATGAGACTGTCATCTCTATGAAAGTGCAAATCTTGGTTGATCTTGATGTTGTCATTTGAAAAGATTCCAGAAACATTCTGCCCCAGTATCTATGCAGATTGGTCTGGTGGACTCGGCGAATGCTCTTAATATATTCTTTTTATAGTAGATGTGCATGCTGCTTGTATCTGTGTTCATGTGGTTTTGAAACGCTCGGGGGTGTGGGGGAGGAGGAGAGAGAGAAAGAATAAAAGAGGGGGGGGGAGAAAGAGAAAAAGGGAAAGAGAGAGAAGAAAGAAAGAAAGGGGAGAGAGATAGAGGGTGGGAGAAAGAGAGAGAGAGAGGCTGAATCACTCACTCAAGCCATTATCAGCTCGCCCAGAGCCTGGCCAGAGTGACTCACCAATCACCATACACACCGAGAACCATTCCCAGAATTGTCTCTGAGAGAGGAGGGGTGGTGGTTGTGGTGTTAATACTAAGGCTTTCGCCCTGGTACCCACTGGGCCACATTCATGGCGTATGTAAGGGGCCTCATCTTTTCAGTCTCGCCTTGCCCAACGGGGGCTTCAGTGTGATGTCCAGCAAAGTCAGGTCTTGGATCGCCGCTTTTTGCACGGGTTGTCTTAAAACAACAACAAAAAATAAATAAATAAAACATAATCCGAGCAAAACGTTTTACATGTTTAATCGTTTACTTAACGATTTTCATTTTCAAATAATACTTGTCATGATAGTGAGATTATCGAAAATTTTAAACGATATGCAATTAAAAAAAAAAAAAAGAAAGAAAGAAAGGGGAAAAAAATCAGTTTAGCTATCGAATCACTAAGACTTTATACATAAAAAACCTAATGACACAATCTCTCCTAAACAAACGTCTAAGGTCGTCCAACCCTGGGCGGAAAGCCTACCAAAGTTGAGAAGTTACCGAATGCGCAAGATTAAGACTGCGCAAAATCAGACAAAGAGCACTAGAACACATCATGTGTCTTGAAATTTTGACAGGTTTCTCTGAAGGTGATGAGCCACACCAGGTTCAACTCCCAGGCATTCTGCCGCTTACATTTGCTTTAAATTCGACGTATAATTAAGTACGTGAAATCCCGTTTTCCAGCATGTGGGTCTTTTGTTTGTCTTTTCTGGCCCACTTCTACACGTTTGGTCTCTTTTTTTTTTCCTTGTGCATTACATTTTGGTAGGTCTTGGTTTGTTCCCCGTGACGCCTTATGCTGAGAATATATATAGTTGCTCCTCTTTGCGCAAAAAAGTCACAAGTCTAATTCAGCAGGAACTATCATTTTTTTAAATCCATACCTCTCTCTCTCTCTCTCTTATATATATATATATATATGTATATATATATATATATATATATATATATATATATATATATATATATATATATATATATATATATATATATATATATCTGAGTCTTTGTATCTCCACCTCTAGACTATTTCATAACCGTTTCGTTGGCCATGACTAAAGCTATTTCAAAAGAAATAGAAGGCTTATCGTATTTACTCAGCTTTATGGTCTTTTCAAACTTTTCTCATTGAAGTCGCCCTTTGTTGTCGGCCCTGTTTTGATTGTTATTGGGTATTTCTTTGTTTAAAATCGCCATCACTGTGTGTTTCGCGCTCTTTTCGTGTAAGCTGCGTCCGTTCTTTTTTTCTTTGTTGTGGTTTTTGTGGTTGATTACGTAGTAAGCATTATCTTGTTTTTTTATCTTTTGCACCATGGCTACGTTAGTGCGTTCTCTGCAACTCATACAGTATAAAGTGTGTGTGTATGTGTGTGTGTATATATATATATACACACACACACACTCAATGTGTGTGTGCGTGTATGTAAAAAAATCCAACACCTTATCAGAGAGCTACAGGTGTCAGAAATAAACTGAATAACAACTACATCAATAAATTATTTTTTGCTTTTTACTTTCAGATTTTATGAAAGCAAGGGCGATCCTCAGTCATAAAGCCAGCAGATTCCTTCCATGGAAGTTTTGGGTCTGTGACAAACCAAAACCATACTGGTCGCTCTTTGCGCTCTACCGCAACGTGTTGGAGCGACATCAGTGCAGTATTATTAAATACCAAACTGTGTTAATACCATAACAAGAGTTAGCGCTTTGACCGATTTATGTGAACACAGAAAGTATAAAGACTTTTTGAATGATTATCTAACCAGTGGAAACCCATATTGCGCCTTGAACGGGGCAGGGAAAGGAAAAAGTCAAGATAGCCCAGCCTTAACCTAAGAGGGAAATCGTGTGATTTTGACGATCTGTATCCGGACGCAATCATGTAACGTCGGAGCAAAAGTCCACGATGAAGTGAAAGCATCTCACTCATCTGTCCCTTGAAAACCGATCCGGGGAACAAGGGCTGAGGTTTCGCTGTTCGAGGTAAAATCATCATTGCCGTCCTACCGGACTGCCAATCATTGCTTTAGCAGCTAGTCGTCATTTTTTTCTCCGGATAAATATTTTTGCTCGTCGCGTGTCTGAGATAGAAGAGAGGGAGAGATAGGTAAAACGCGAAAGAGAAAAACAGAAGAGAGGAGAAAGGAGGAGTCGCCGTTTTGCTTCTTCACTGCTGATACCAAAGAGCGAACAATACTCGCGTCACCATGGTGACCAACACGCTGTCGTCGTTCGCCTACGAGAGCCTGGACATGAACCAGAAGATGCTCTGGGGCGCGCTACTCGTGGCCGTCATCGTGGGCAGCATGCGCACCACACGCCGCGCCACGCTGCAGCTGCTGAGCATCACCGCCGGGGAGCTCTGGTGGAAGATGTGGACCTACTCCCCGCACCGCTACCTGGCAGCCGCGCTCCGGAGGGCCCTGCCCCTCCCGCCCGGCGTCATCCGGAAGGTCCGCGCCGGCATCAAGTCTGCAAGCCGCGTCATGCTGGGGCGGTACGCGCTGACCGCGTCTCCGTCCTCCTCAGCGTCCTCGCCGACGTCGTATTTCCGTCGCAAGGGCTCCAGGCAGCTCCATCATAGGCACAAAACGGGGAATGGACACTTTCATTATTGTCAGCATTCTCACCACCACCACCATCATCATCATCATCATCACCACCACAGCCATCAGCGGCATCACAACCGCCGGATCAATAGCACGGTAAGTCATTAAGTTCTGCGTAATAGAATTGAACAGCTGGTGAAGAGAAAGAGAGATTGAGGAAATATATAGTAAAGAGTTTATTATTATTTAAAAAAAAAAGAAAATAAAAATTCGTATTTTGCTAAGCATGTCATAGGAAATAAATCAACTAAATAAAATAAATCACGAAATCTTTAATGGTAATTAAAGGTAGTCGGAAGAAAAAAGTTAGTTTTAGAGGCCAAAGGGAGAAGAAGAAAGTGTCGCGGTTCTATTTTTAGGACTTCGTGGCTTTTCTTGTTCGGTTTTGTTGCTTTACGTTTGACACAGTTTGACGAATATCTCAAGCCTTTTTGCATATCAAACTGAAGACTCCGTCGGGCAAGGCGATATTGAAAAGCGAAGTCCCTAAATGCACTTACCGACTGTGTGGGGCTCAAACCAGTCCAGCGAAGAGGGCTCCAGCGGGTGGTAGGGTGAAAACACTAACCTTACACATCGACGCACCTTTAGCTCCCAAACCTATCGAGTCACGTTTTAATGTAAGCAGAGGATCCATTCTTGTCAACCACGGTCCCTTCGTTACAAATTAGAGCTTTTTTCTAAATCTTTGATTTCAATAGCATTATCTTACATGGTCTTTTCGTTAAAAATATGTTAAAAAGCTTTAAACCAGTGAGAAAGAAATACAACTCACTCTACCGTACATCTTCGTGGTTTTACATTAATAATGCTTTAATTAGGATTTATATAGATCTATCATAAGGTACACGATGCTCTGGGCCAAATGAGCATTGTCCATCTTTATCATCGGGCTAAAGACTTTTTATGTAACATTAAAATATTAAACATTTAATTTTAGCTTTGTCCATCTTTATCATCGGGCTAAAAACTTTTATGTAACATTAAAATATATAAACATTTAATTTTAGCATTGTCCATCTTTATCATTGGGCTAAAGATTTTTATGTAGCATTAAAATATATAAACATTAAATTTTAGTGATGATTTATAATAAAGCCAACATAATGATTTTTGACCTACAAAGGGGGGCGTGCGTTGCTGGAAAGGTGCCTGAACATTAGTTGCTAATCACGGGCGTTACAAGAGCGGAATTATTTTGATTGGTCAAAAGGGTGACCCAACTTTGGTGAACATGTACGCGTGGTCAAGGATCTTGGCTCTGTGGAAGGTCCACTCGGTTGGGAAAACATTGATGGAAAGTTTACAGACATGATTGGACAAGGCATGCACGGCAGATTTCTTGGAGTGGTGCGCACAGGAACGAGGCCAAATTCTGACAAGAACTGGAGAGCAAGATGGTAACTATAGACAGGCTCTAGTGACGATTGGGGCTAGGATCGCCAGAGATTGTGTCTCTCTTAATAAGGCCATCGCTCAAGACCAGTTGGAGGTGGTTTTAATTTTAATTTGATGTAGCTCGTACATGGAAATATTCCACGAGAGAGAGAGAGAGAGAGAGAGAGAGAGAGAGAGAGAGAGAGAGAGAGAGAGAGAGAGAGAGAGAGAGAGAGTGAGAGAGAGAGAGAGAGAGAGATAAGAGATAGGTAGAGCATGGTATTTTGGTATGGGAAATGCATTGTGGAATTTTCTGTTACCTTGTTGATGATTGGTTTCTGTATTGGCTATTCAAGGTTCGCGTAACAGGAGCTGAAGTTCCTATACCCTACGTTTGGCTTCATGGTGCGATCATTTCTGATTTTGATATGATTTTTTTTAACAGTAAGAGTTGTTTTTTTTTCAACTTCTTTACGACTGAAAAGTATTTCATTATAGGTATATTTTATAGCAGCACTTGTTTTGAGGTGGGTTTTTTTTTATTTTATTTATTAATGCAATGTATATTTATTTTTTCTTCGGGGTATTATGGTGTCAAAGGCGTGTGCACTATAACGTGTGCATTTGCAATCCGTTTGGAATCATTCCTATTTTCAATCTGATCGAGTTGAAATTAAATGCTTTAAGTTTTTGCTCTGACGTATTTAATAATTCCTTTTTAAATGACCTGAGCGAAATGATAATAGTATTCTTTTTACCTTGAAGTATATGCAAGTATTTCATTAGAATCATAGAAATTGTTCTCTAAATCTTTTCATCGGGAATGCGTCTTAATGCACTTGAGATAGTCATTGCCTTTGAAAAGCCAAGAATTGCAATATTTGCAAATGGATTTAGCGCTGCATTTAGAGCATTATATTATTAAACTTCAATAAAAGCACCGGGAAGGAGTATATTCGAGAGCCCAAGCGCCAGAATAGTTATTGTTTTCTCGTTCTTCAAGAACGACTTTACAAAATCTTGATTGCGAGAGGCGGTCGTATTGTGACAGTTTGAGAGGTTTACAAACATTGGAAAAAGCGGCGATCACAAAAACCTTTGGCAGGTCGAGGCCCCTTTCTTTCTACGAAAGCCCGCATGAAGCTTGTTATGGAAATCTACCTGAAGCGTCGGAGAGACTGAAGTTTGAGCTTCCCAGGGCTTTATAGGTCGATAAGGATTCTGGTGCGGCCCTCTTCCTCGTCTGATTGGTCCATGGTATTATCATGTGATAACCGTATGCTCATTCGGTAGGCAAACAGCAGACTGACCGACTAAATATTTGCGGAAATTGGCCAAGCCATCTAGATTACAATGTACTGTATTTCTTGCAACTTGGCAGCCTCTTGTGGAATATTCTGGGACATTAGTTGCTAATCATGGGCGTTACAAGAGCGGGATCATTTTGATTGGTCAAAAGGGTAACCCAACTTTGGTTATCTTGGCTCTGTGGAAGGTCCAGTCGGTTGGGAAAACATTGATGGAAAGTTTACAGACATGATTGGACAAGGCATGCACGGCAGATTTCTTGGAGTGGTGCGCACAGGAACGAGGCCAAATTCTGATAAGAACTAGAGAGTAAGATGGTAACTATAGACAGGCTCTAGTGACGATTGGGGCTAGGATCGCCAGAGATTGTGTCTCTCTTAATAAGGCCATCGCTCAAGACCAGTTGGAGGTGGTTTTAATTTTAATTTGATTAAGCTCGTACATGGAAATATTCCACGAGAGTAAGAGAGATAAGAGATAGATAGAGCATGGTATTTTGGTATGGGAAATGCATTGTCGAATTTTCTGTTACCTTGTCGATGATTGGTTTCTGTATCTGTATTGGCTATTCAAGGTTCGCGTAACAGGAGCTCAAGTTCCTATACCCTACGTTTGCCTTCATGTTGCGGTCATTTCTTTTATCGACATGAGTTTTTTTAACAGTAAGAGTTGTTATTTTTCTACTTCTTTACGACTGAAGAATATTTCGTTTTAGGTATAGTGTATAGCAGCACTTGTTTTGAGGTGGGTGTTTTTTAGTTTTTATTTATACAATGTAAAATTATTTTTCCTTCAGGGTATTATGGCGTCAAAGGCGTGTGCACCATCAGCATTCGCGATCCGTTTGGGATCATTTCTATTTTCAATCCGATCGAGTTGAAATTAAATGCTTTAAGTTTTTGCTCTGATGAATATAAATAATTGCTTTCGATCAAAAAGACCTGAGCGAAATGATAATAGTATTCTTTTTACCTTGAAGTATATGCAAGTATTTCATTAGAATCATAGCAATTGTTCTCTAAATCTTTTCCTATGTAGTGGGCGCTAATGCATTTGAGATAGTCATTGCCTTTGAAAGGCCAAGAATTGTAATGTTTGCAAATGGATTTAGCGCTGCATTTAGAGCATTATATTATTAAACTTCAATAAAAGCACCGGGAAGGAGTATATTCGAGAGCCCAAGGGCCAGAATAGTTATTGTTTTCTCGTTCTTCAAGAACGACTTTACAAAATCTTGATTGCGAGAGGCGGTCGTATTGTGATAGTTTGAGAGGTTTACAAACATCGGAAAAAACGGCGATCACAAAAACCTTTGGCAGGTCGAGGCCCCTATCTTTCTACGAAAGCCCGCATGAAGCTTGTCATGGAAAACTACCTGAAGCGTCGGAGAGACTGAAGTTTGAGCTTCCCAGGGCTTTATAGCTCGATAAGGATTCTGGTGCGGCCCTCTCCCTCGTCTGATTGGTCCATGGTATTATCATGTGATAACCGTATGCTCATTCGGTAGGCAAACAGCAGACTGACCGACTAAATATTTGCGGAAATTGGCCAAGCCATTTAGATTACAATGTACTGTATTTCTCGCAACTTGGCAGCCTTTTGTGGAATATTCTGGGACATTCGTGTCTCTACTCGGGCAAGGTCTTTCTTATCGTACCGCCTGTCTTGCTCATATCGTGACATTTTTGGTACCCAGATATTTCTAATGGGCTCCGAAAAAGAGATCACTTTTCCTCTCGTAACACACAAAAAATGAACTACTTAACATGCAATATCAATTTGTCACCGCAAACATACCCCCCCCCCCCCTCCCTTTTTTTTTTTTTTCAAAAAGAAAAGAAATAAAGAATAGAAAATTGAAAGCAATACAAAAAAAAATTAAATTTTATGGTGTCCCTGATATCGACTAAAACCTCATTCCAAAATTCGATTTTTACACTAAGAAGAACAGGTCAAACCGATCTAGGTCAGCATTAATTAATATTAAGTTATTGCATTTATTTTTTTTTAACCTGACTTTATTTTTAATTTTTTTTAATTGTGACCGCTTGTTTTCTCCTTCTTCAAAACTTGCACCATCCGGATTTTTGTTCTCTTTTTTATTTGGCAACAGAACCATTGTAATGGTGATTTTGTAGTAACCAGAATCATCTGGAATGTCGCTTTAAACTGCAGACTTACACTTTGTCAATAAAAAGGTAGAAAAAGTGGGGAGGGGGGATGCGGGAGGTATAATTTAAACGCAAATCATTATCTATTGCAATGGTTGCTCATTATATCATTTTGTATTTATTCATTAATGGCTTCTCTCTCTCTCTCTCTCTCTCTCTCTCTCTCTCTCTCTCTCTCTCTCTCTCTCTCTCTCTCTCTCTCTCTCTCTCTCTCTCTCTGTCTCTCTCTCTCTCTCTCTCTCTCTCTCTCTCTCTCTCTCTCTCTCTCTCTCTCTCTCTCTCAAGACTTATCCTCTGAACGATAGCCCGTCCGTAGACTTCAGACATGACAGCGATCTTGTCACCCTATCTGCCCAGCCTCACCCTTCACATACTCTAGCTGTGGAGGTGGTCAAGACTTATCCTCTGAACGATAGCCCGTCCGTAGACTTCAGACATGACAGCGATCTTGTCACCCTATCTGCCCAGCCTCACCCTTCACATACTCTAGCTGTGGAGGTGGTCAAGACTTATCCTCTGAACGATAGCCCGTCCGTAGACTTCAGACATGACAGCGATCTTTGCACCCTATCTGCCCAGCCTCACCCTTCACATACTCTAGCTGTGGAGGTGGTCAAGACTTATCCTCTGAACGATAGCCCGTCCGTAGACTTCAGACATGACAGCGATCTTGTCACCCTATCTGGGTATGCAGCTGGATAATAAACAAAATATGCCTTTTTTTTTTTTAAATATAAGCATTAAAGTTAAGAAAATTAAAACTTCTTAGAACCACAGTAGGTTTCTCAGCGTCATAACGTTACGGGCGCCGACTCACCCAGTTAGCAATGCAACTTTTTTTTTTGTAAGTTATAAGTTATTAACTCAATGGCCTTGAGTCGGGAAAGAACCTGTCCGTCTGACGAACGTCTAAAGATTTCCTATAAGCTAGAAGGGTCTTCGCTTCCTCCTGTAAATGAAATGAAAGCCTTGTCTCTGTATCGATCGGGTTTTTTTTTCCTCCTTTAGGGGCAGAGGTGTTAGTGTTGATTGACGCAAACGTGCCATAAAGACGTACTTCGACCCCTCGCGTGTTTTGTTAGCTCACGATGATGGGACAACAAAGAAACATTCACCCCGTCTCATGATACTTTCTTTGGAGTCCATCCAAAACTTGTCATTGAGCTTTTATACGACGCGTACGTTTGCAAGGATTGGATTTTACTGGCGGTGATCATGCTGGAAGTGTGTGTCGTTTCTTCACCTGCTCGAGGGAAGCGTTTGACTACGATGCTTTATAAAAGTCGTAACCCACAATTCAACGGGATGCTGATGGGGCGCTTCGATGCAAAATAACGGTTGAAAGAATGCTATGGCAGGTTTTTTTTTTTTTTAAACAAGTTTTCTCAAGTCTTTGGTACTTCAAAATTCTTCAGTACCCCCTTCCTCCCTTCTCTCTCTCTCTCTCTCTCTCTCTCTCTCTCTCTCTCTCTCTCTCTCTCTCTCTCTCTCTCTCTCTCTCTCTCTCTCTCTCTCTCTCTCGCTCTCTCTCTCTTTCTCTGAGTCTTGCACGGAGTAAAACAATATGTGATGGGGGATGCGGGAGGTATAATTTAAACGCAAATCATTATCTATTGCAATCGTTGCTCATTATATCATTTTGTATTTATTCATTAATGGCTTTTCTTTCTCTCTCTCTCTCTCTCTCTCTCTCTCTCTCTCTCTCTGTCTCTGTCTCTGTCTCTGTCTCTGTCTCTCTGTCTCTCTCTCTCTCTCTCTCTCTCTCTCTCTCTCTCTCTCTCTCTCTCTCTCTCTCTCTCTCTCTCTCTCTCCCTCTCTCTTTCTTTTTCTCAGTCTTGTACGGAGCAAAACAATTTGTGTTTTTTTTAACGTCGCAAACCGGAGTCATAACATATATGTTAAAAACGCTAAGTAATCTTGAGACACAAAATAGACGTAGGTTGGGTTTCCTCTGATGAGCCTTTTCTCTCTAGTGCGGGTAAAGTCTGCAAAAATAATCAATCTTTTAATCATTCAATCAATCAATCATTTGTTTAATCGGGGCTTACGATATCGAGTTAAATCTCGATCACCTGGTGCACACGCACATGTATTCATATCATAGCACCGAAGGAAAAGTGTTTGAGCTACTGTGTTTGTTTTCTGCCTTGCATAAAACAATATGATCACTCTTTGCTTCATTTCACGCCGGCTTACTAAATTTAAGTTTTGCGGCATTTTCTGTTAAATCCTCAGCTTTGACGTCACAAAGTAGGCTGCATACGTGCATCACATAGACCACGTCAAAAAGTAAATGCGTGCATCACATAAACTACAAAAAGTTTGTGATTGACCAGACGAGTGTATTCGCTTTTTATCCTGGTTGTTTTGAACTCACTCACGGTTGCATGTGATCGCATGTTGGATGCGTTTAAGACGGAAGAGACGTTTTATCTTTGGTCGATCATATTATCTTCTTAGACTTTTTGTGCGGGAAAAAAAACAGAGTAAAGGAGAAGGTGTCAAAAGTGGCTCTTGAATGAATTTACGGAGGTTATTTCAATATTTTAATTTTTTCTATGTTTTTTTTTTATTTTGTTTATTTGTTTTTTATTTTTATTTATTTATTTATTCATTTATTTTTATTATTTTATTATTTTTTTTTTTTTTTGGGGGGTGGGGGGGTGATAGCATATTTATCTACAATGATTTTTCTTGCTTCCATACGTTATAGGCTTTGTGATTCTGAGTTTCTTTTTTTCTTTTCTTTTTTTAACCGGTCCTATTATTTGTTAGATTGTGTCATGTCTCCTATGCTTTCCAACGTGTCAAGACTTAACTTAAAAGTTACATAAAATATATATATATAAAAAAAAATAATAATAAGCTGGTTGTTCTAGAGAGGGTCTTGTTGGGCGTGGTTCAGCGTGATCAAATTTGCGGGAAGATTCGGCAATGGGAGGTCGAGGTTCATAATTACCTCTAGTCATATTTTAGACAGATCCTCTCGTAGTGCGACTGTATTTGAGTTTTCTTGTAAAGAGGAGAGACTGGTGATTAGACAAGATATTTACAGAGATAGACAGTCATGTAGTTAGATGTATTAACGATAGTTAAAGTGACCGAAATAACTGGAAGAGAGAGAGAGAGAGAGAGAGAGAGAGAGAGACAAACAGACAGACAGACAGACAGAGACAGACAGAGACAGACAAACAGACAGACATACAGACAGACACAGACAAACATCAGACAATCAGAAACGTAGGTTAAGAAAGACCTAGACAAGTATTCAAGTAGAATCTCGATGCTAAAGAACAGGAAGATTAAAAAGAACAGAGACAACAATGTGTGATTATTCTGGTCTTGAAGCTGAGTGTCCGGTATCACAAGGGCTAGACCAGCTCTCGACTTCATCGCGCTCACCCTCAGTGATGTTTGATTCGATGGATTTAACACGGTTTGTCTGCCATAGCTGTAAAAAATGACCCTCTGGCTGATGCTGTTTGTTTATTCCTATCTTTTCTTTGCAAAGTCCGGTGATGTCGAGATCACGTCAAAACATTTCTCGTAAATTCAGTAAAAAAAAACTCTGCGCTGCTGTCACTGATTTTTCCTTGAGTCAATTCAGATGTTTCAAATTGTATCCTCTTCGCTAGATTTCTTCATCTCAGCTGTTAGTTGGTTGATAATTATACCATCACAACGACTCTTGTCAAGTGTGCGCAAGATTCAGGATTGTCATTAGTACATACGTACATTACTAAGCTGAGCTGGTTTCTAACAAGTTAGATTTCCTTCCTCAACTAATTTCCCGGTTGGAAGTTGGAAACTCCCAGGGCTGGGGGATGTTGCGACTCGGGAGTGTGTCACGTCCCGCACCGTGACAAGCTTCAGCTCAGAGGGCA
>JAWDGP010007710.1:367500-392500 GCA_033675545.1 Elysia crispata | reverse complement strand
CATTCCTGCTCAGAAAAATACCAATAGAATTAGAAAGAAAACAAATTTTTTTCTTTAAAAAAAAAAAAAGGGGGAGAAAAAGGAGAAAGTGAACAAAGGAATTCGTTTACACATTTTGATTTCTACGCAGGGCATCATTATCTTCATTGCTTTGTTTTAGTTTTATCGTATTTTTTTAAATTCATCATTGCTTTTTTATTTTATTTTTTTTTTTTCGGTTAACAGAGACCGTTAACATTGGCAGATTAAGTTTCGACCTTGATCGGGTTAATTGCAGGCCGGATATAAGTTTACTGTATCCACGAATGATTTTTTTTTTCGATAAAGTTATGCCTGTGTTTAGTTTCAAGCTTATTCAAAAGGTCAAAACTCAGCGGCGTAGTTAAATATTAGAAATCTCTCTGTGCACTCCACGTACAATGGTTCTTGTTTTGTGCTGGTATTATTGTAAATTATGATTCTTGTTTTGTGCTGGTATTATTGTAAATTATGATTCTTGTTGTGTAGGGTATTTTGATTATTTGTTATTGCTAATTAGAGTGTTGATTTTATTGTAAGTAATGGTTCTTGTTTTGCAAGACGACTGGATTATTATTGGAAATTATGGTTCTTGTTGTGTAAGGCATTTGTGATTTTTATGTAAGTAATGGTTCTTGTTGTGCAAAGCGTCTGTGTTATTATTGTAAACAAGCATGATTGCCCGTTCAATGAACAAGCGATGTAGAGTGCTAAATTAAAGAAATGCAAACTTCACAAAAATAACGGACTATTATCATCCAGAGCCATTAAACTGCACTGAAGAAAAGCAAACTTTATAACACTGAACAGGTGGGGAAGACTATCACGATAAAGACAAATTTTTTACAATATCTCCTCTAGAGCCGCACATCTACATGAAAGAAAAATAAACTTTACAATAATAGATTTATCTTCTCCAGAGTCACTCGTTGTCCAGTTTGAAAATATATAGAACCTTGAGACATTGGAATTCTTCTCACGTTGTCATGTAGACATTCTTTAAATGGAGGAGAGATCTCAAACAAAAAAGTAAGTTGAATTTGGGTGCCATCTTTTAAGCGGCCCTCTTTTCAGTGAACTTCTCATTGAAGACCATAATGCGGTGCTGATGACCTGTTACTGATAAATGTAGTGCTCGACCTAATGAGATGAAAAAGTGCTCAGACAATATTACAGAGGGCGAAAATTTAAGGCCGTGGATTTTTAAAAATGTATTGGATTATCCTGGAATGCTAAAGCTTATCATTGTTCTAGATCCAATCACAATCTGTATAACTCATGCAAGACGAATTAAGAGTGGCAAGTTAATGAAATGGCTTAACATGCTTGTCCCTACGGTTCCTTGTTCACAATTAGTGGATCTCGTCGACGACTTAGATATAAATCAGTATAGAAGTACGGAACGTCTGGAAAAGAAGCAGAAGTGGTTTTTACAATCGCAACCGCCGCTCCGGAGGAAAAGGCGACGATGTTTCCTATGCGCTTTTGTCTTTACGCTGGAGGAGGTCAAATTTTATTTATTTTTTGATAATTTTACAGTTTTTTATCCATGTGAAGTAAATGAACATGTTTTTTTATGTTTTTGAAATAACAATAATTTGTTTTTAAAAGGCCATTAGCTTTAAAATTGTAAACCGCTGAGAACAGTCTTTTAAATGTTATTTGGCCCATTATTACAAATTTTACAAAATAAAATTTTGATGAATTAATTACAATAAAAACATAATGAGTTTTTAGGAGCATTTTTTTTTAAGCCGAAATCCATAACTTTTATTTATTTATTTATTTATTTATTTATTTATTTATTTTTTGTACCGTGTCGGACACCGATTTTGTCAGATCAAAACTTAGTAAACTTCATCACTGCACATTGAGTGGTTTTTGAGGAGATAGCGGAGAGAGAAAAGAAAGTTGCCTTTTATAAAATACATTATGGTTGTAGTTTTGTAGGGTGTTTTTAATTAATAATAATTCTTGCTAGTAAGGGCGTAAATTTTGTTTCTTATTGTGTGAGGCGCTTTGATGTTGTAGTTGAAATGTATGATTCCTCTTTTTGGCACCTTGTCTTTTTTTGTTTATTCTGAATTATGGTTCTTTGTGTTGCTGCTATTACTGTTATAAATATACAACGGTTGAATTATCGACTGATGTCTGGTGCCGTTTTATTACTTTTCACCTGTATGTTTGATTTTTTTTCTTATATAAACATTTCGTGCATGCTTTTTCACGTATTTTGAACCATAATATTTCACATTTACTTATGCGTATTTTTAATATTTCTTTTTTTTTTTTTTTATGTTTCATTTGTAAAGAAATGCGTCGCAGTTTAGTGGTGAATTCCAGGTTTCTAAAACACCGTGTTACCCTAGTCGAACTTCTCTCACCAAACGGAAGGACAAAAAAAAATTAAATTGATTAGTGTAAGAAAGTGAAGACTTCGTAAAGCATCGTATGGCCATATTTCTGTTAAACATAACAATCGACGATGCTGCTTCCTTGCCAGTTGATAAAGGCGTACTGTGTGGTATGGACTTCTAGGGAAACTTCCGTAAGGTTTCTGGAGCATTTAGGTAGACGCGTTCTACATAGAAGGGAAATTTTCTTGATACCTCATGAGCTCTTTTAGTCAGGTCTAGCCTTATTGTTTTAATTAATTCATTTCAAACAATCCTTATCAATTTTTTCATATATATTTATTTGAACTGTTTTATCTCATATGCATATTAATTCATCCATTCGGTTTTAATAACCTTCTTTTTTTATTTTAAAGCACACCGATTTGCGTTTAAAGACTTTCTATTGCATTACACGGTGCGTCAAAATATTACAGCTACTTTTCTTTCCCCCGTCAGGCTAATATCGCTTTGAAAAACTGCCACGACACTATTCTACAAAATAAGGAATAGGGCGTCATTCATTTCTTATAGCTGTACCGAGAAGATTGACATACAATGTTTTGAATTTTTCTACAATTAGAAATCTTACCCAGCGTACATACATGTAGTAACAATCATATACCGTAACAAACATGGTTGAAATCCTAGAGAATGATGGAGGCATAGTAACGTCTATCCTACTAAGGTCTGTAATTTCACTCAAAAACAAACCGTTATCTTTTTTTTTTTTCAAACAAAAGCTGTAACTTGAAACACGCAATATGACACTTTATCGTCTATCTGTAATGCAAGACCTCTTTCGCATTCTCATTCTCTCTCTCTCTCTCTCTCTCTCTCTCTCTCTCTCTCTCTCTCTCTCTCTCTCTCTCTCTCTCTCTTTCTCTCTGTCTGTCTGCCTCCCTCTCTCAATGTCTGTCTGCCTCCCTCTCTTAATGTCTGTCTGCCTCTCTTTCTGTCTGTATGTCTATCTACCCCCCTCTCTCTCTATTTATCTATCTTTCTATCTGTCTATCATCAAACTGAAGCATATATGAGAGGTTGAATGGTCAACCTAATCATCTGTAACTTTTTCCATCCTGCTATATTGCGTCGGAGTAGGTTCCGCACCGCTAGAAATCGAAGGAACAAAGAATTCTGCACTGTGAATAAGCTGTGTAAAAAAAAAAAAACAACCCAGGCACCATTCATTGAACAGAGGACTGATTAGTTTAATTGTGATTGCATTAAGGCGTTGATGAGTCATTCACCAACCCCCTTCCCCCGCTTCCCCGCCCTTATTTTCTAGTGGACAGAAGTGCATGATTGTTCGCCATTTACGACCGAGGTGTGTGTGTGTGATAAAGAGGAAAAAAATAAAGGGGGGGGGGGGAGAGGGGGGAATCTACAGACTGGCAGACAGAGAAAAACAGGCGAGACATAATTAGAGAAAAAAATGCGAGGAGGAGGGGGGAAAACTCAGAATGAATGATAGAGAACGAAACTATGCGAAAATGGAATCGAAAGAGGAATCGAGAGAGAGAGAGAGAGAGAGAGAGAGAGAGAGAGAGAGAGAGAGAGAGAGAGAGAGAGAGAGAGAGAGAGAGAGAGAAGGAGATAAAGAAAATAAATCGACAGCAAACGTGCGTGCGGGTTTACCTAACGTTATATATTTAATTGACGTCTCACAAGACACATAGACTGGTACACCTAGTGCTTCTCAATATTTCTCGAGTAACTGTCACAGCACTGGCATCACGTGACGCAGGTGAGAGGGGAAATAATCCACAATCGAAGATTCGCTTGCGTTGAAAACATGAAATGTCCTCGTCACTTGTCTGATTTGTCACCTGTAAGGCTCTAGTTCCATGGTTTACCTCATTTATGTTTCGAAGGGAGGAAATCATTATTTCACTATTCCTAGACACTCTCTCTCTCTCTCTCTCTCTCTCTCTCTCTCTCTCTCTCTCTCTCTCTCTCTCTCTCTCTCTCTCTCTCTCTCTCTCTCTCATTCTTTGTCTGTGTGCTGACCCTCTCACTCTATCTTTCTTTAGTCTTTAGTCTTCCTTTCCCCCTTTCCTCGTGTCTCTCTGGCCTCTCTCACTCTATCTACACATCTATCTCCCCCATCTTTTTTTCCGTCTGTCTGTTTTTATAACAATGTTCCATTACCCTCTCCTTTTACCTCTAAATTGCTTTTTTCTTGCACAGCGTTAAGAGACAAAATTTTCAATACATATCAAAGTAGTGCAAATTTTCTAATCTTCGTGGAGAAACTTGTCCGTATTATGATGTGCTCAATATTTACGGTTGATTTTATTTCTAGCGTTGACACTTACTAGTGAGAACATGCAATCATGGTTACTTTTTTTTTTTAGTTAAAGGACAAGTGAAGTTTTTCGTGGGTATGAGGGCAAACTTATTGTCATGTGATAACTGTGTTTTTTTTTGTTTTTTTTTTTCTTTTGTTTGTTGCTTTTTTTAAATATATTTATTAGCTTAGTGTTTGTGCTTGATATACTGTTTTACTAATCAAAGCATTTATTGAAAACCGACGTCATCGAATGGCGGGCAAAGAAGTTTTGCGTTTGGTGGTTTTTGTTTTTGTTTTGTTTTTGTTTGTTTCATTTTGTTTTGTCTTTTTTTTTTTCGTGTTCATTTGCGTTTCTCTTTTTTAAATAAATCTCTTTCTGTTTCGGTGAAAATAGGCTTAGTTTTCCATTGTTGATCCTAATAGCTTACAGTGTTGGATAGAAACGAGAAGTGATCCCAAAAATTTACAGTTTCCACACATGGTTTAAGATACGACAAGAAAAAGGGATTTCCATTGCACGCATTTTTGTTAGGAAGCGAGCAGTGATCTTTAAAGGAAAGACTATAAGGAAAGCGTCAAGAGTTGTGAGAACCGTGGTGTAAGGCGGCAAACAGCCATGGCGTTGCCTCTAACGTCAGGCCCACTAACTCCGTTCAAATGGCCCAACAGAAAGCGGAAGTCAGATCACAGAAAGACCAAAACGAGGCGGAGCAGGCGACGATATCTTGCATGGCTGCGCCAAATGACCCTCTGTGGCGTACTGCAGGTACGGTCCTTCCCTCTCTTCACTGCAATTATTGTTGCCTTTCCTTTTGTTTGCCTTTTTTCTTTTTTTTTTTTTTTAAACAGACGGTGCCAGGTTAGATAATTATAATTCCACAAGATGGCTTCCATGCTTCTGTAATGTGTCGATGTGAATGATTTCTTCAACAGCCGTCGCACTATGAAAAAAAAATTGTCCATATAGGTTTTTTGTTGGAGCCTCTCCCGCTTTGTACCGTTATTTCCCCTCGCCAAGAAGAAAAAAAAGAAGGAAAAACAAACGTAATTCTGTAAAATTTCAATATGAGATCTTCCGTTGTTAAACTTTTAGGTTCTAACATTTTTTTTTTAAATTTGAGATGGTCATGATGTTACCTTGATGATGTCGTGATATTGTTACTAGTGGAAATGAGGAAATTCGTCGCCGAGGCGCGCGCCGTTGGCATGGGGTATAACTATCAACCTGAGATGCTCAGAATCGATACTTCAGTCGAAGCTAGAAGACTCTGAAGACTATTGGCTTTACGTCTAATATGTTTCTAGTAGAAATCTTATCCTTAAGTTAGAGGACCAAGAGTCAAGTCCCAGATCTACTGCTTGTCAGTACTAGCGCTCCACCAGCTAAGCTATCTCAGTATCTGGGAAGAGAATTGGATCACATTCTCAAATTTGGACTGTCGGGCCGGTTTTGGTTCATATACAGAAGAGACCAACTATCCATTATGATCAACAGGCTGTGCCAATTAAATGACAGCCAAAAATAATCGAAACTTCTGAAAAATCAAAGAGGAAAAACTCTCGTTGACTTATATCTTCTCCATACAGGTTACAGGCGCACCTCTTTCTCAGCATTGCATTTTTTTCCCGTACTCCTACCCCTCCCCCTTTTTTTTTTCCCCTACTCCTTCCTAATCCAAGAAAGATGACGGCTAACGATCTATGGTGATCTCTGCTTCGTAGCGCCTCGTTTTTTCCAGCTTGGCTTGAGAACTGCAATCATGATAAATCTAGCATCCTAACTTATCGATGTTCCTCCACTAATCCTTTTCCTTCAGATCTCCTTGTACAGACGCATGCCCCTGAAGTCCATATCTCGGCTGTGGGGACGTTTCAACCAGGTAGACCTGCCCGTGTTCCTGCGACGACCTCTTATCGGTCTCTACGTCTGGCTGTTCGGCTGCGATCTGCAAGAGGCCCTTGAGCAGGATCTGCGCAGTTACCGGAACTTGGGAGAGTTCTTCCGTCGCCAGCTTCGCGAAGACGTGCGCCCAGTAGATGAAACACACCTGCTGGTATGTGTGGGCCGACCCTGTCCGCTATTACTATCTTGCACCTAAACGATGCTTTTAATAATTTAGGTCCTTTACGGATTCTAAGTTTGCGCTTTTAAACTCAACAGTTATGTAATTTTATTTTCCAAACGTATCCACCTGTTTGACGTTATATAATTGTCATCCATGATGAGCCTAGCAATAACACATTCACAATTACATTTCACAGTCCTCAAGAGACCTTCAAATCAGGTTATATTTTCAATGACTTAAGTATTATGCCAACATAATTTTATTGGGCATGGGATTTTACAAAATAAGCCAATTATAATTGCTTGGAATTATGTTCCATATATTTTTCTCCTATGTTGGTTTAGCTAAGATTGGTTCTCAATCTAGATTTATTACACACCCGCTTGACTAAAATTTCTGTATTCATTTAGAAAACCATTTTATTTTTAAATGTACTGTGCATGCATAATTTGGCGCTGAATAACCAAGCATTAAAAAATCGGACACGGACTAGTGATTTAAAAAAATGTGCCTTATAAAATTGTCAATATTCTATGTATAATTTTAAACGACAACTGTAACCTCACTAGTTTGGTTCTACCCATCTGGTTTTATGTTCAACTAAGACCTGAGATGAAGCAAACAACAGAATTGAACAAACCCCGATAGTCTCATACATGTATCACCTATCTACGTGTTTTGGCCCATAAGAGAAGAGCAACTTCACAACTGTACCATACTCTGCAAGAGATATGGATGTGTCAAAATGAAGCGGTAGCGTGTTTGCATGGTGGCTGTTTGTGGCATTTTTGCACGGCGAACAGTCTACATGTTCGGCTAAATATTTTCTTGACGAGGTGTAAAAGAATGAGAAGGTGATGGTGGCCACAGAAAGTAGAGTGCAAAATCAATTCTTATTAATAATAAAGAAAACACTCCTGTTTTTTTATTTTTTCCTTTTACTTTTTCAAACGATATTTCTAATGAAAAATACTGTCACACCTATTTTTCTCCGAGTATCATGATTTCGACGTTTTGGACAAGGAAAGTGACTTTGTGTTCATATCTCAGTATTTATTATTATGTGGTACTATATACTTTGATCACCAAAGGTTCAAAATTACCCATACACTTAAGCTGGCAGTGGACCCGAATGATTTGTGACAAAGTTTCATTGGCTCTGCACCTAGTACTTGCATCTGGCCTGAGACAAAAGACATTTGCAAAATATTGATCTGATTTATGCTATAGTGAGTTTAAAACATACTGCTCAATAAACAAATAGATAGCAGAATCAAACACAATGAATATACCAATATCAGTTTTTTTTACAATGTAGATTCCAATGCAAGCCATGATTATTAAGTCTGTCTAAAAACATTTTGTTCTTACTCGTACCATTTGTGAAAACCTGAAGTTTTTAAGTTTTGCTTTTCACCGATCCTCTCCTACAGACATCACCCTCAGATGGCAAAGTGCTGTACCATGGTCAAGTGAAGAACGGTATCTTGGAGCAGGTGAAGGGTGTCACATACTCCTTGAGAGGTTTCCTCGGACCTCAGACCTGGGATAGATCAATACCAGAGTTGACAAGTACCAGCCAGGACCTAATGCACCAGGTATCATGAGCTTAGTAGCAGCCTTGTTATGCTGCTTGCTGTTAGCCTTTTTGGCTGAAAATGAAAAATTACAAACAGGGAAATAACTGCTTTCAGTTATTAAATGCACATACTTCCTAACACACTCTGATCATAACATTAGAAAACATGAACTTGATCTCACCAAGTATATTTTCTATGTCTTTGATTCCAACCATTATTAAATAATTTTGCAATTCAAAGTTGAGTAAAGGTGCAGATAATCTGTGTTTTAATCTTATGTTAGCATATACACTATCTGTGTTCACCTCGAGAAGTTGTTTTCTCTATGCTTCATATTTTGTCATTTTGGTGAAGCTGCATATGAGCATCTTCAGAGTTCTAGAAGGCAGATGAAAGCATAATCATGCAATGCAGATGTCCATTAGTAAAAATTTATGGGGTCTAAAGCAGCATAAGAAATATTCAAGTATTTAATGAGCAACATATTGTATTAGTCTTAAATTTTCCAGTTTTGGCATCATTTTTTACGTATATTTATTTAATTTTTCAAATTTGCTCTCTGATTATGATTCCAATGCTACAGACCAGCTAAATCTTAAAATAACAGTCAAAAGAGAAAGATACACATTTCAATAATAATAATAATAATAATAATAATAATAATAATAATAATAATAATAATAAAGGGAGAGGGAGAAGATGGAGAGCCTTACTGAGAATATAAACAGCAATAATAAGAACAGTAATAGCAAAAATATAATGGTAATAAAGATAATAATAATGACGATGATGATGATGCTTATAATAGTAATGATAATTTGGTTTTTACGATTTATTCTCCAGCCTGATGATGTCTACCAAAAGTCATTACGCTTGAGACCAGGTAACGAACTCCACCACTGCATCATCTACCTTGCCCCTGGTGACTACCACAGATTCCATTCACCAACCACCTGGACAGTGGAACACAGGAGACATTTTCCTGGTGGGTTTTTTATCTTTGATATGTTTTATGTTTCCAGCCCACAGTAAGGCATCCACCAAAAGCAAGAACATAGTGGATTCTTATAATACCCAATATACCATCGTAGTGTTTTTCAGAGCTAATATTCAATCAATCAGGTTTTTTTTTTACTATTTAGCTTAATCGATCAAGACCTTCCATGCATCTCTTATTCCCTCAATGCTTTCAGTTCATCTGTCACTCTTATTGCTTTTAGCCACTTTGTTAGTATATGCAATATCTTTTCACGCTCTTTTACCCTGCTGCGTTTTCTTTCAATAATTCCAGCTTTCGTAAGATGTTCCAATTTCTCTCTTTTCATTTCATGGCCACAAAAGGTTGCTTATTTTGGAGTGGTCTTGTTGTGTTAGCTTCTCTAAACACAATTTAGAGCTAATACTATCTTGTGGAAAAATTTGATGACCTAAAATAAAAAGGGCAATTAATAAGAATCAGGCCTTTGCAAGATCCCTATATCTGGAAAAATGTGTCATTTTTAATTCCTTGTGTGCTCAAACACTGTTGTGAGATATGTGAGATGATAGGCCCCAATATCGGCAGAAAGTCATTAAATTTGCGCATAAAGCCTATGAACATTATTTTATTTAGCTTCATTTATTTTATTTCATTTTTTATGTGCCTCCTGGTCAAATGACATAAAATTTCTAAATTTTGCAAAGCTGTGAAAAATCCCTGTCAAAATATCCTATGCATGAAAGAAAATGGTTGAAAGAAATACCAATTACCAGCACCTTGTTTTTCGCTCAGTCTTTTTTTTATATATATAAAATTAAACTTTAAAGATTGATCTGAGCACGGGATAACAGATAGCAAGAAAGTGTAATAAATGCTGGGCTAATTATGTCACATTTAGGATGGCAGTGTAATAACAGTGGCTATTTAATTGATTATTTTGGTCCCTTTATTCTGCTGGGAAATCTCATCAGCAAGAATTTTCTTCAGTATTTATGTAGACCAAGTTAATGTCTCTGTTTCCTTCTCTTGCTCTTTATCCCCCAGGAGAATTACTGAGTGTGAACCCTGGGGTAGCACGCTGGATCCAGGGCCTGTTTAATTTTAATGAGCGAGCTGTCTACACGGGGCAGTGGGAGCATGGCTTCTTCTCCATGTCTGCTGTTGGTGCCACTAATGTCGGATCCATCAAGATCTACTGTGATCAGGTATGCATTTCTGCCATTAGGTTTTTAATATATCTTCAAAGCATATCTTTTTTGGGGTTCAAATTTAAAGATAATTTGATATGTTCCATAAAAACTTTCCGAATTTAAATGTTTTATGTAACAAAGTTTGCACCATTTTTCCTTCTACCATGACTTGTTTTGTTTGTCTTCCTCAGGAGTTAGAAACTAATATCCATGGCAAGCAGCCCCAGAACACTTTCTTTGATAAACATTTCCCTCAGCCTGTCACAGTCCGAAAAGGCGATATGTTTGGAGAATTCAACCTAGGCTCAACTATAGTGCTCATCTTTGAAGCGCCCCATGGCTTTCAGTTTAAAGTCAACGAGGGTGATAAAATCAAGTTTGGCCGACCTCTTGGCAGCACAGCATGACCTTGATCTCCCACTTAGATCAAGCAGATAAATGTTAAAACATGTTTGGGGAGGCAAATAACAAGATTTAGAGAGCAGGCTCTTTACTCCCTTATGAAGGACATGATTTGTATTCAATTATTTGACGGAAACTGGCAGCTCAGTGCCTAAATATAAATGCCATAACTTGTACCAAGTTGAGGGAAAATCTATGGAAACAACACAGAGTTTAGAAAATAATTGGAGTGTTCATGTTAGATTTCATGGCAGTTAAAAAAAGAAAATTATACCAATCAGAATACTTGTGCCTATTTTAGGTTTTTATATTGTAAACAGGAGGAGTTGGGGTGGCATGGAGAGAAAGAAGGAGCAGGAGAGACTAACCAATGAATATTTTTCATATTTTTGGGGAGGAGTCAGCGAATTTTTGTCTACCTTGGATTTTTTTCTTCTTAAATTTTTAAAGAAAAAAAAAGGTTTGGAAATTATTGAACAGTAAAAATGCAAATATTGTAGAAGAACATAATCATCTCAAACCAGTCTTCTTTATTGGACCAGGGTGTTTTATGTGGCAACCATGACAAATTGTTAGCAAAGGCAAATGGTAGATGTCCAACAAAAATTCAACTGAATGTATGACTGTAGCCTAAACTCAGACTATAGAAACAAAATTAGAACTTAAACTCCACGGACATAATAACTCAATGAGAAGAATCATGGAGAATATTCCTGGTGTTAAAAATGGTATAGTGAAATTTTGAATAACATAAACAACCAATTTTCTAGAGTCTTGACAATGTGACATTGAACCTCCAGATGTACACTTAAAAGCTTCTTTAGAATGTGAACCATTTGGGAGATATTTCTTCAATTTGAAGATTCTGTAGTCAGTTGGCTGTTCACTCTTGTGGTTAGGATATATAAAGAATGTAATGAAGAAGATCATGTCGTCCATTTGTTTTTAAAGACACATTAAGATGTACTCCTTTGTACATTCCGACAAGAAGCCAAACAGGAATTCCTGAAAGTACTGCTCACTGAAAATCCTTGTACAATTTTTATCCCAGTACCATCCACAATGTTTTTTTCATTGAAACCATTGTTACTATGTATAAAGGGTTCCATGATAATATCCATTAAAAGACATTTTTAAAAAGGTGAGAAAAATAGCAAAAACTGACTTATTTTCCATTATGCATACTGCACTTTATCATCATTTAATTAGCCTTTGTACCAATGAAGTTTTTTTTTATTTCCCAACAGGAAATTTTTGAAAATGGATTATGTGCTTTTTGTCATGAAACCCTTCTTATGCATTTTCATCACATACACATATGAGCAAGAGTAGCTTAAATTGTTGAAATGAGGTGTGTTCTGTCAATACATAAGCAGCATTCTCTTTCCTTCTGAGAGAAAAGGCTTTTAAATCTTTAAGTCTAGAGGGACTTTTTGCAGTTTTTTATGTATAAACATTTTTGCAGCCATTAATTTTCCTGCGATTTTAGGTTTTTCAATCGTTTATCTTTTTTTTCTATGTTTTAAATTGTTTTATGCCTTTATATGTATATCTGTGATCCTTGGTTCAAAGCTGAAAGATGGTATATCTGACCTCAATCATTATGAGAAAAAGTAAAAATATTTTCTGGTTTAGATTGTCTGTAGCAGACACAATCTGGTCATCTTCAGGAATATCATTCACTATCAATGTATGAAATTAATCCAGCTGTTGCTTTAGAATCAATTGTTTCGACATACAATGTAAAATACTGAAGCAAAGATTTTTCCTTGGGGAATAATTTTTTTTCCTTTTTGACTTGCTAATTATTCTTTGAAAGAAAAAAGCTGACATAAATATTTACCTTTTTTTGTTTTCAACATCGATACTCAAAAGAAGTCAGTTTTTGATACATAATTTCCTTGAGGTACAAATCAAACTGCTTGTAAATTAGATTATATCTAACTGTTCAAAAAAATGTATTCAAATAACATGAAGTCTTTGATATATTTTTAATGCTGTCTGACAATTTCATGTTACATTAGAGGGAAATTAAGAAATTTCATAGCTTGGCTTTTTAGCATGACTTGATCCTCTCTATCTTATTCATTATTCTTCCATATTTCCTGATAAGTTTATATTAAATGACAATGATAATCCTACTTTTTGAAAGAGAAGAAGTGTGGAAGCTTGCTATACTAAGACTTTCTCATACTCACAAAGTTTTCTTTTCGATATTGCTTGATTTTTGTCCCTTTTCTAAACTGAAAAAAGTATTTATGATGTGCAGATGCCCTCATCTAAGACATCAATTGTAGACAATGACGAGTATAAATTGCTGTATAATTCACTGGATTTTTAAAACTCAATTAAGTATGCTAAAAACTGCTTAATTATCAAATATCACAAAAGATAAACATTTCGAACAAATTTGAAATAATATCTCTGTGGTTGTGAAAATCTGTTTATGACATATCATATCGTTTGACTTTTGATAGTCTACACACTGATTATTTTGTTGTATACAATTTTTTCCCCCAATAGAACTACATAAGACTCAAACATCTTCCAAGCTTAATGTCACTTTTATTTGACTCTTCAATTACTACATCTAAAGCTGCTGCTCTGTCTTTATTGATTTTCTCTTCACATTTGATGTTTCCTGGGAAATATATCCTCACCTCTCTCCCTCCAAAAAGTATTAATGGCATCACAAAGGCACAAACTGTATTACTTATTGTGACTGCACTTGAGGACATTAATATTGTGATATTTTAACATTCTTTACATATAATATTTCCTTGCTGTTGCATCTTAGTTTAGCCATTTTGGTTTTGCCCCTCTTGTCCTATGAGAAAAATTGCACAATGTAAAATTGTTGTTTTCTTGTACTCTTGTTTGCTTCATCGTCAAAATCATGAAACATGGTTTTATGAGGGAAATTTGGAGGTAAAAACTGATTTTTAGACAATCTTTCTGTTTATTATTTTCATTCTTTGTTAGAAGCACAATTTTGAGAGCAAAGTGAATGTAAGAAGATAATACATTTAATTATGTTATGAGGCATATTTTGACATCAATTACTTTGTGCAAAAGTCCTTTCTTCACTCAGTTATTAAATAAAAAATTTACTTGATGCTTTGAGAGCTTGTACATCCTGTAATGTAATTTCATTTTAATTTTATATTATGGAAACTTGCCTCAATAGTATTGGGGCTTAAATCTTTTCTTTTGTTTATTTACTACTTGCATTTATATCTTTGCAGGTTGGTTATAGAATGGTTTGTGTGAAGTAGGGCTTTATAAACCAGAAGATGAATGTATTCATACACTGTGGCTTTTTGTTGTATATTAATCATGCATAATTGCACTTGCAAAATAAAGTAGAGTGAATTGGATTGATTGGTCAGAGTGTAAAAGTATCATCCATGGCTGATATCATCACTTATGACAATTTAGCAAACCCACTGAACTTATTCTCTACAAACATGCGTGGGTGTGAAACTTTACTGTGCCTTGCTATGGTTTTATAGTTGTTAGATAGACATTAAAATGTATCTGCTCAAGTGATCTCAATGCTGAGCAAAGCGTTGATATTTTTTCCATTCACTTTTGTAAATGGCATTTTTTTATATGTAATTTTTATATTTAGCAATACATTTGAATTTGATATGAATTCTGTGATGTATTGAGTATAAATCAGTTTAAATGCTTTTTTTTTCTTCTCTCATATGTGCTATAAATTTTTTTGAAAGAAAAAAGAAAGATGAAGACTGCACAAAGATGACTGTAAATTATGGAACCAGACAGTAATAGTGGTGAATTTCTGATAAAATGTGTGTAAATTTTAAGATGGTTACCTGTTAAAGTGTATGTGAGTGGAATAGATTGTAAAAAAGAAGAATATTGGAAAAGGAAACAAGTAAACACATGGTTTCCTCTTTTTCTTCAATATTTTTTATCCATATGAAGTTAATGAGAAATGCCAATATCCTTCAGCCAATGAAATGAATAGTATTTAGCTTGCCTCATAGTTATATGCATCAAAGGTATGAGTATTAGCATAAGATTATTTTTAAGTAAAGTGTAAAAAGCATTTCTAAGTGTGTTTGCCCTGCCCTTATCATCTATTTTTGTTATTTTACTTTGGTTTTGGTTTGTTTTTTGTTTTATATTATTATTAGGATCTTTCAAATTCCCTTTCATGTGGAGTATAGAGATTTTGAGCAGGGCATGTAAGAGAGAAAAGAAGAATAATGAGAGCTTATGAGTTTCACAGCATTCCAATTTGGCTTATTGCTATGTCAACTCAAGTGTCTAGTAATTCAAGGAAACGTTTTATTTAGAAAAATAATGTTTAAGGTAGTGTCAAGTTTTAATCTGAATAAAGGAAAAAGTAGGATATCAATAATAATTTTGATAGTGATCTATTTTCTAGATAGCTTTTTCAAAAATGTACTAATACAACGATTAATATAGATCTCAATGGACATTATATGGATGCTGGAAACTACATTATGGTTTGACTCTGGGAATTAGTTTGTTTCTTCCCACTAGTTCTTGCCTATAAGATTTTTCTGTGCTCTCAGAATTAACTGCTCCTCAAGAACTTATGTAATATCATAGTAAGTGTATCCACACCTTTAGGGTGTTTGACAATCACAGGTATCTATTCAACTGCCTAGAGCCAAAGGGCAATTTTTATGGTCATGCAGAATATTTTTATGCTTTTTTTTTTCTTTTTTTTTTTTTGGGACACTTTGTTTTATGCAAATAATGTAAAGCTTTAAGGAATGTTATTAGAATAAAATGCAAAAAAAAAGAACAAAGAATAAAACATGAAGTACAAGATGAGACGTATTTTTGTTAATCATTTCTCTGCATGTGGATGTTATAAAGCCTTTAAATTTGCCATCTGTTCATAACCAAATGTATTAAAAAAATCTGTAAGTTTATCACTTTCTTCCTGTAACACATAGACCTCTCTTACCTCTTTTTATGTCTTGGAGGAAGGGGACTAAACTCATAAAAGTATACAACTCAGTCTGAACTTGCCATAGATCATAGCTAAAAATTACCAATTTCAGTAACAGACAATGGTTATGTAACTGCCTTAAACTTACCGCAAATCAATTATATTTCGTCATTTTTTTTTCCAGCTAATGTATTTAAATTCAATAGAATTACACTCCAACTATCCTTTCAAACTTGCTTTACCCTTTTATTGGAATATTATGCTAACTTTATTCCTAACCTCATTGTGATTTTATAAAGCAACCTACATTTGTTTACATTGAAACGAAATTATCACATCAACAAGCCCTCATTTTGCTCAATCTCTTTCCATATCAATATCTGGGGGTATTAAACCTTCAAATCAAAGAGAAGGCCTTACTAGTGTTTATGTCAACCTAAGAAATGTGGCTGTATTTGTTTTATATCCTTGGTAAGGCTTACATGAAACATGTGGAACATATGTTTTTTGGTTTGCTTTTTTGCGTTAACAGGCTGTTAGCAAAATCTTGGAGCTTAGAGGGGTAAGTCAAGATACAGTTGTTAGAAAAAAATGTAGTAATGAGCCACTTTTAACCCATCATACACATCGTGGTTGCCCGAGGTGCAGGGGTCAGATTTCACAAGTCATTTCATGAGCCCCTGTGTGTGTGGGAAAACCACATGAAAAACCCGAGTATAGAGGATGATCTGGCGAAAAGCCAGAATATCAAGCTCTGCTTGATATTTTCTGGTGTTTGTTGATTTCAAGTGATTATTTTAACAGTGGGAAACATCAATACTTCAAAAGCAAAAAGGAGCTTAAAATAATATTTATTTTTCTCAAAACATGCGCAAAAGTAGAGCAATATTCTTATGTTAACAAAAACATAAAAGTAGAATGTATTGTAAAATGCTGATCAATCTCAAACAGTAAATATGCGCAACAAATATTTTGATTTGGCTTACTTGAGACTAATGCAATTCACTGTAATTTGTTATAGTTTCTTTACTAGTTTTAACCATTTGAAATAAAAAATTATCAGCATTAAGATGCTGTCAGGATCTAGATACAGAGTCAAAAAATTAGAATTGACATTAGGAATGTATGTCAAATTAACATTATTCAAATATTCTTAAGTAGATGAATCAACAGCAGCATCTTGAAGCAATACAATGTAGATAACCTGATTTCACAGGAAAAAAAATGGAAAAGTAGTCTTGAAACCAAACTTAATGTACCAAAAAATCTATTAAATGTACCAAAATTCTCGTTTGTTAGTAAAAGTTCGTGGAAAAAAATCATATTCAAAATGTACTTTGAAAAATGCTCATATGTATAGAAAAAACTGTTTCATCACAACTTCAACTATATCTTAATCATGTGGGGGTTTCAGGTAGATTATGATAATGTTAATTAAACCATTTTCACTACCCTGAAAGTATCCACTGCCTATATCACAATATTCAAGATTTGACTTCATGATTCATCATTATTTATATCCTTTTCCATACCATGATTGAGAAACTCCTTGATAACCAAAGTTAGGGCATAATATCAATTAAATTTCAAAGATTTTCACTGTGGCACTGCTCAGATTCAGTTGCCATCTTACTGTTGATATATATATATATATATATATATATATATATATATATATATATATATATATATATATATATATATATATATATACAAACATGTATTTTGCAATCTACCCCCATACAGTTAAGAGAGGATCTAAATGTGTTATTGGTAAATATTGGATTTCGTTAGGTCCCTCCTGTTGACATATTATAATAATGGTTTTTTTTTAAGCTTCATGTCTCTAATGAATTGTTTCTTCCCTAAATTTAGACAAGCCTTCAAAGTTTATTACATGTTTCTTTCCATCTTAAGTTAAATTAAATGCAAAATCTATTACTGTTAGATATATTTATTCCTTTCCTGAGTAAATTAGAAGCTAACTTTGAAATCCTGAGGTTTTTACAGTTCCCTCTTGTAGAGACGTATAAAATTTCTTACGTTATTTCCATAATGTTTAAGCTACCCTCCAACTCAACTTCAAGTGTAAGTAGTCTTTTAAGAAATCTGACGCAATAGTCGTCCTTCATTGAGTTATTATAAGCTTGAGATTCTCAAAACCAAAAGTAAAATCAAACTGTGAAAAATTAAACATCATGGATATTTTAAATCAAATACCAACTGAGCTTAAAAATAATAATAAAAAAAAACAACATTAAAAAGGAAAAAATAACAGTTTAAGCTCTTATAAACATAACCAAAGGTAACTTTTGAAACTGGCGACTATTCTTGTATCTCCAACACCAAGGCATCTCTCAATTTAACCTTTACTAGATGCCCAAGAGTCTGGCCATATGTGCACGTAATCGGTTCTCAGCTGCTTTGTTTCTATTCTGTCGTCTCCTAGATGCTCTTTGAATCTGCTGCATGGAGTTTTCCAGATCAATTGTCTGATGATAAACAAGATTTAGAGAAAAGGTATAAAACATGAGGAAAGAATAATTGAATTGGTTGCAAAGGAAGATGGGGAGGGGGCAGATCGTTTTTGTGGAATGCTGAATGATAGACCCAAATTAAAAGCGATTGATTTTGGTGTCACTAGGTCATATTTCTGGAGATAGAGGAAAAAGGCAAAATTGAATTGTATATGCGTGGGCACAAATTCCAGGTTTAAGTGAAAGATGGATTTCAATAGAAGTAAAATTCAGAGAGAGGTGTTTGAGGTTCAGGAGCAAATTAATGGTGATATTGTACTGGGCACTACAACTAATGGTGTTGGCAGGAATTTTGTGATTTATAATAACTGCTTCAAATAAGAATGTGTTTAAATGCAGAGGTTCTAGTGATACAATGTGCACAAGTAATGCATGAAATTAAAGAGTTCTAATAATGCAAGAAATGCACGGAGTGGGGGGATAAATGCAGATTATATTCAGGTTGTGCAGGGGTTTAATCACAGTTTAACAACAAGACGATTGCTATCATTTACCTTAGAAAATCCAGGCTCAAATGAATATCAGTTAGATATTCTAAAATTGCACCAATTTGGTTAAACTTTAAAATGAAATAAAAAAAAAAAAACAAGCACTAAAACACTATACTATCTTTTTCCGATGAGTCATTTCAGCTGCCAATGACAAATCTATATGTAAATGCAGAAATCCGGAAAAATTGCTGAACAACGATGGTTATAAAGTAACCCATCTGTTCTTGAATTCAACTGAAGTTTTCACTGCAAATCAATTTATGTGATTGATCGCATAAAAATAAAGAACAAGAGAAGAGCCATGTAATTTATTTGGAATGAAAAAAAAACAAAACAATGACAAACATTTAGACGTTTTTGTGTATGTCCCAAACCAAGACTTTGCTGCTTTGATGCTTAAAGTGGGCCAGTGTTGACATAAGGAACAGGATTATCCATTTAAACACCCTCTCATCATTTTTTTGTGAAAGTTATTCTTCAAGATTCACAGTTGGGGAAAGACTTGAGTAGTAAAGAAATAGACATAATTATACTCTAGATTAGGAAAATTTAAATAATGCAGTTTCAGTAGATGTACATACTGAACCCAATTTTGTGTTAATTACATAACACCATTTATTGAAGTTTGGTGAGATTAATGTTATAACATTTATTCGGTACGATTGTTAAAAATACAAGGTGAAAATTTTTTCAGCTGCTGATAAAACCTTAACCTATGTTGGTTGAACTGTCTAATATTAGATTCAGCAAATCCTCTTTCAAATTTAAATAATTTTTTACAATTATTACAGTATTAGAACATCCAGTCTTTATAAATAAAGCTGTAGAAAGTTCAAAATATAAAAAAAAACACAGAAAAAAAAGTATGGAAACATTCCCATATTGTTCTCCCAACATCATAAGGAACATTAATAATAAAAGTATATTGATAAAAGCAAATACTCTTTTGGTTATTTTTTTTTCTACTCCTTTTATCTGATCACTTGCTTTGTCTTCATGTAAAGTAAGTTCCCAAGTTAAATCTAAATCTCTCAAAAAATATACGCATCAAAACTTATTTTCATGGCAAAAGTGTGCAACCTAATAATTCATATTGCTTCGTATGAGGCAAAAATGTTCTGTGTAGCTGAAAAATCAAAATCAAAAGAAAAAAAAAAGAATAAAAAATGTATTGAAAGAAGCAGTTAACCCTGATAACAGTTTTTAAAACTTTTTGATGAAAATGGATCGCATCTAAAATTTTATTACCTGTAGCATGAAGCCTGATATGGACATAACATTAACTGATACTAATTTGTGAAGCAGATGCACTCACTTGTGGGCAAATCTCTGAATCATTTAGATCGGTCACTAGGCGGGCACGTCGAATCAAGCCTGCTCTATACTGCCCATCAACTGACACAGCCTCTGGACCTTTCAGAGCTCTTGCCTGTGAAATTAATGAAAACGATAACATTAAAGGTGCAAAAGTTTTTTTCTTTTGAAAATTTTCTGAAGTTTAATACCAGAAAGCAGCTATACATTTATAAGTTTCTATTCTGAACAAAAAAAAAGAAAGTTTATGGGGAAAAGACTGTTTTATCAGTGAGAAGTCTGGGAATGACAGATTAAACATTTTCAAACTGTCCAACATTTAAAAGTACATCTTTGACTTATAAAATAAATTAAAATTAGGAGGCCTCATGATTAGTGATGTGCCATCTTACACATTAAAAAACTGCACACGTGTTATTTAGAGCTTTTCTACACAGGAATCTTACCAATTTGTCTGAGGCAAGAAAAGATCTGATCTTTTTAATTCAATATGGCTCAAAATATCTTTACACATATTAGACAATATTTCAAAATTTTAAAGTGAGTGCTTTAAAAAAAAACAGAAATCAGGAATACTATGTTTCTTCTCTGTGCCCTTGAATACCATCTGAGACACCTTCCTACTAAAAACTTGTAGCAAACCATGGTCTTCATTTGTTGATACTTGATCATAATCAGGTTTATTGGCCTGTAAGAAGGGACTTCAAAATCTACACATTGGTATCTTTTCCTGACAGTCAAAAGACAACTGGTGAAATTATTAATCTAGCTGGTGAGATTTAAACAATTGAATTTAGCAAATGAGAAAACATAGAAACCTCTGCAAAAGAGGCAGCATATCATAGTTTACCACATGACTGGAGGACTGCAATAAAATGGTTGCAATAAAAGTTAATTAACTTTTTTTATTCTTTGCTTTGAGAAACTGACCCATTGGACACCTCAAGTCTTCTTTGAATAACATTTGAGACAAAGCGAAAATTGCCTAAAAACAGGTCTTAGAATGCACATAAGTGTCATCTGAGCTTTTCTTATCAAAAATATAATAATATAGAACTTTTTGGTGTTGGTTGTTTATGAGCTCAAAAGATAAACCAACCTTTGCAAATCGAGTGATCAGATTTATCTCAACATCACTCAGCACCAGTTTGCACTTCCAAGCAAGCACAGCGAAGTTCATCTCTGGAGGAAGTTTCTTGTATGGCGATGTGACTTGTCTGCGCAAACATCCACGTGCCAAGGATTTGAACTTTTTAATCTCATCATGATCAGCGCATGGATGATAGAGAAATACCAGGCCTCCATGCTGTGGAGACCAAACCATACTTTTGTTACTAGAGCTTATACTGGAAAACAGGTTTTGAGATTGAACTGCTACGATTCATTTATTTTCCTTCTCCTGTAAGCACTTTCTTTACAACTGTTATTAGCACTCTCAAATAATTACATCTCTGGTTGACTGAAAAAATGTTTTACTGTTCCTTCCATAAGAATTATTATTCCAGTAATGGTGCTAATAAACTAGAACCTATATACACAGTTCTCAAAGCTATACTCCAAGTGTGTCTATTTGAATAATATAAAATTCAGTGGCAAAACAAAAAGGAGTTTATTTACCTCCAAACTGTGCAGCCACCTTTGCGGTGGCACGTACTTGTATTCTCCATACACTGGCCACAAAGGACGGTGTTTGCCACTAAAATGAAAGTTAAGTTCAGCAGTTACAAAGTTATAAAGCTTAGCAATTGTAGCACAGTGTCTTGTGACATGGAGGCATACTCTAAAACAATCTATAATTGCAAGGGGTCGTAGATTTTTTTTTTTTATAAAGGCAGATGTATGTATCAATTTACCATAATCATACAAAAAGTAAGACAAAATGTAGATAGGTTGTGATGTTCTTGGAATAAAAAATTTTGGATTCTAGTTCACTAGATTTTTATTTGGGTGTAGAAAGGAGTTTGACCACGAATTTAAAAATTTGCCAAAACGGTAGATATTGGAGCTTCAATTAGAGAAAAAAGTATGGTTGTGTTATGATCAGAAATCTCAAAATATGAAAGGGTGTTGGAATGTTAAAAATCATGAACTATAGGCATTCCTGAAATATCATTGCATTTCATTTTCTTCTTTCTTCATCTTTTTTTTTTGTTTATTTCTTAATTAAAAAAAAGGTATCAAACTATGCATTCTTAACTTTTATCTTAATTATCCATATTTTAAAAATCAAGTTTCAGTGTATCTACTAAAGACGCTGAAGAAATCCCTTCATGCAAAATACATGCATGGAAAGTAATCTTATAGCAAACTATGTGGTCCCCTGACTTAAAAAGAAGTATTAAATCTAAAGTCTGGGTTTTACCTTGTAGGTAGATCATCTGTATAGTTTAGACGTTCTGGCAGACATTTGTGAATTGGCTTATGATGATGGTTACAGCATTTATGAGGAGAATGGAGAAAGAACAATATGAAAACAACTCACAGGCAGTCTCAAAGACAAAGGGTTGCATGCAATATGACTTTTGTTATCTATTTAGAAAAAAAACAACAACAAAGCAATATACAGAGATATAGGAGCTACAAACTAATGGCTGCTGAAGTCTAAGGACATCAAATCAAAAGTTTTTTTGCTCCAGCACAATCGTCTCAGACCTCTATAAACATCAATTGATAAGACCCAACAACTATTTCGGTCTCTAAACTTTTGAAAAGCAAAAACAGACATATTTAATGCGTTTTTAGTCAAGATTTCTTTTCATGTCCTAAGAACTATTGCTGCTGTGTACTGATAAGAAAATGCACAAACACTACTGCCTAAATTTAATTTTACTGTCATGCAAAAATAAATAACGGATCAAAACTTTATTGCCTTTCAATAACAAAACAATGCATAGCTAGATAAAATTTAAAGAAAATGGCAAAAGCATGTAAACTATTAAACAGCAAATCAAAATTCCTAAATCATCAGTTGATGCAAAGCACATAAAGCTTGAACATTGTTACGAAAGACATGAATGGTTTTGTTGAGTTCCTGTAAAGAGATAAATAGG
This sequence comes from Elysia crispata, assembly GCA_033675545.1. Taxonomy (NCBI): domain Eukaryota; kingdom Metazoa; phylum Mollusca; class Gastropoda; family Plakobranchidae; genus Elysia; species Elysia crispata. The sequence continues at coordinate 369,233 of JAWDGP010007710.1, read as the reverse complement.
AACTTTTCCTCATCGACTGATGAATGAAAGATCTCATTCTTAAAGGCCCAACATTTAACTGGTTCTTTTGTCCACTCTGCTTTTTTTCAAAAGTGTAATAATAATAGTTTTGGCTAGTAGTAGTTGTAACAGTAGTCATAGCCGTTGTTGTAGTTGTAGTGGTAGAAGAAGTAGTAGTAGTAGTAGTAGTAGTAGTAGTAGTAGTAGTAGTAGTAGTAGTAGTAGTAGTAGTAGTAGTAGTAGTAGTAGTAGTAGTAGTAGTAGAAGTAGAGGAAGTAATGGTAGCAGCTGTAGTTTTCGTTACAGCAGCAGCAGTAGTAGTAGTTGTTGTTGTAATAGTGGTCATTGACGAGGAGGAGTTGTAGTAGTAGTAGTAGTAGTAGTAGTAGTAGTAGTAGTAGTAGTAGTAGTAGTAGTAGTAGTAGTAGTAGTAGTAGTAGTAGTAGTAGTAGTAGTAGTTGTAGCAGCAGTAGCAGTACAACAGGAGCAGCAGTAGAAGTAGTGGCTGTAGTAGTAATGTCAGTAGAAGAAGTAATATCTAGAACCCACAAAGCCTCTCCTGAAGCCCCAAACCAGGTACTCATGTAATAGAGGAATTTTGGGGTATTTAATGTGATGTTGTACAGCTAACGTCCTTAAGAAGACAAAAAGGCCATATAATTATTTTATAATTTTATAATTAATTTTCATACCTTTTCAGCTTTTTCATCGCAGTGGTAGTAATGGATATTTTTTCCTGTCTGAAATAAAAAAATGGGCAGGTTATTTTCATCTTGACATAACTTTTTTTTTCTAAAGACAGAACACTAAGTGTATTTTTGTTTCACGCGTTAACAAAAACAGAGATATGAATGAAAAAGAAATGCGTTTCGAAATGTATGCAAGAAGTACCGATTTTATACCGGAGTGGATAAAATATTGTAGGAATACATTTTGAAAAATTGCAACATACGATTGCCTCCAAATAAATTGTTGTGAGAAAGAAAAGTTCTTTCATACCAAGAGCCTGCTGTTAAGTTAAACTTTTATAGAATTCTTGAAAAAAGTTTGAAAAAATATGTCCTAGAAAAGAGAGAGAGAGAGAGAGAGAGAGAGAGAGAGAGAGAGAGAGAGAGAGAGAGAGAGAGAGAGAGAGAGAGAGAGAGAGAGAGAGAGAGGCAGGCATACAGACAAGCAGACAAACAGACAGATAGACAGAGTGGTAAGGTGAAAAGTAGAGGAGTAAAGACAGAGGCAGAGAGACAGAGAGAGTAGGTAGAGGAAGTTAAAAGGGAGAGAGAGGGGAGATAGAGAAAGACAGAGAGCGAGAGAGGGAGGGAGGGAGAGCGGGAAACAGGAGGAACTATGACTCACAGCCCGTGTGGTATCTTCATAACAAGTGAACTCCTCTGTGGACTTGGGATCCCAATCTATTGATATGTTGATCTGAAAGGATTGAAACCACTATCACTTAAAAACACTATAGAAATGACAGGTCCCTACAACATTTAAATCTACATACATGAATTTGAAACAGCCTCGCATAACAGATGGAGCCTCCCCTCAATCCACTACCCCACACAAACAATATCCATAAGAACCAGACATATGATTCATTTTTTAAAACTGCGAACAACTGTTTAATCAGCCATTTATGGTTGAAGAGATTTCATTATGTCCTTGTGGAAAGTAAAAAATGAAAGTAAAGAAAAAGAAAGCTGGCAAAAGAATTGTGTCAGATGCGAATTAAAAAT
>JAWDGP010007710.1:355000-365000 GCA_033675545.1 Elysia crispata | reverse complement strand
TTGTAAGACCATCTGCGACCAGTAGGAAACCATTAGTGCCGCCAGGCGTCGCGGTATACTCGACAAGTGTCTGATTTATCTCCCTTCCGCTACATGTGATGAGATGAAGTAAGGGACATTTTGGTCCTAGCGAGCACCGCTGAACAAAATCCACGAGAAAGTAGCTTGGTCAGTTAGTGAGTTTCTCGTATAAGGCTCTGAGAAAGAGAGAGGGGGAGAGAGAGAGAGAGAGAGAGAGAGAGAGAGAGAGAGAGAGAGAGAGACACACACACACACAATTCTGTTAACTCAGTGCGAGGCAGTTCAAAAATGTAATTCGCTACACTGAATTGAAAATAGTAAACAATGATATGTATCCGCATGCCCTGAAATGACTTGAGATTAATACAGAAAACCTGGGAATTTCAAGAAAGTCGTACAAAGGCACATGTTTTTAGGATTGTTGATAACTTTGTCCGGAGGCTAATGATGCTGGAAGTACCACGGGTGTTAATTCATCTCCAGGCGAGTTACTGTGTACCGGTCGCTGGACGTTGTGTGGGCGAGTGAACATTATGGCAAAATCGATGTCTCTATTGATAGAGCGAGTTTTATGGGAAAATAGTCGAGAGAATACTAACTGTGCCTGCATTCACGCCAACACAGTTGATAACGTGACCGTTTAAAGGGGGAGCAAAATTTTATTTGAAGCCGGAGTTTGAGAAGACAAATATGAGAAATTAATAATTATTGGATAGTGTTGGTTACTGATGTAGAAAAGAGGTCTCAGGGTTGTGTAAAAGGGACATTGCTTCCACTGGGTTCTTCAAGGAAACAAATGGACATGTTTCTATGGGCCGGGATACTTTCGTACATTAATTTATTTACAAAAGAAAAAAAAAGCGCGCTTTATGAACAACATGATTTCTTGAAACAAAATAAGTCATCGTTAAAACCAGGAAATTCCACATACTTTTAATGCTTGTCTCTGAACAAAGCTCAAGTTCGACACTATCCCACTGAAAATTCAAGCCTTTTATCTTTGGGAAGTTAATATGTTTAAAAGTTATCTACTGAAGGAAAGTCGCTGGCTACCTTCAAGCGGTACCATAACTACTTGAATAGCATGACTAATGTTTTAAAAACTAGAACTTTTTGTTCGTATTTCATAGATTGGACTGTTCTGTTTTCGTTCTTTTTTTTCCTTCATTTTTTTTCTGCCCTTTTTTACACATTTCTTGCATGTTCATCTGCCTTGCAATTTCTCATTATTTACGATATGAATCTACAAATACAAGTTAATTAACACATTAATGTATCTTTACCTTATACGTACATTTTTATGATACATTATCTGGAAATCATTTTTTAAACGTTAAATAAAACTTCATGTAAAAAAAAAGAAGTGCGATATAAAAAAAAAGGGTTACCTCACCTTAGCATCGTCACAGATCCGTGTCGGGATGCCCATGGGCACGCCACCGTGAGGATCCTCGGTAGAGTGTGTGTCACCAGCCGCGAGAATCACGTGACAACAGAGCACAGCACACAGGATAGCTCGATGCGTCATTGCCCACAATTGCTGCGCAATATCCTTATTAGCTGTGGGTCAATATTTCAGAACAATAGTATAGACTTTAAAGAGTAGAGTTACATATCACTAAAGACATGGATTACTTTGTTTTTCTTTTTCATATGTGTACCCTGGCGGAACAGGATCAACTGTTTGTCTAACACTAACTAGGTTTAAACGCAACTCTTCTTTCTCAATAAAATTATGTGATTAGTCGTGTTTGAATGTGCTCTGTGGCCTTCTGGTGAAGCTCATCAAGATCCTCGTCAGACTTTAAAAGCTTGTCACTGGCTAGAACCTTTTCTGGACTCTGTCATCTGACTTCTCAAAGTTGGAACGGATTCAGAGAATGTCGGCCGGACTTCCTCTTATGGAAAAGACAGAATTCATTGTTTCAGATCGGTCTTTCAAATCCGCTGCAACAGGTGAACAAATCTCAGTTATGCCATCTTGAACAGGAGTACAGACCCGCCGCATAAGGAGATAAAAATTAAATTACTTCTAAACTTTTAACTTATTTCGCTATTATAACGATACTTGTATTCTTTTTTGCAAACACTAATAAAACATTAGTCTTCAAAAAAAAGAAAACACTCACAGAGCAATACGTCTGGGCCATTCTACAGAATAGAAGCTTGCTATCTATCGCTCATTCCAAAACACATCACATCAAAGATAACCAGACCCATCTATACCAATATATCCGACTCCTCCTACAGATACCACTTCATCTTCAACCACCCACAATGCACCTAGAGAGTTAAGTTCCCGTGAAGCTGAAACAAACAAAGACTGCACACTAAGTAAAGTTTTCCATAAACCAAAGCCATGTCGCGGCGATATTTTATTTCTTGCACCAATCTTTCCTGGACACTATCGACTGATAGTTTCTTTCTGCTACTAAGAAATTACCAAGAATACAATAGAGTTGTACAATGATTATCTTTTTTAGTTGTTTTTTTTTTTTTTTGTTTTTTTTTGTTTTGTTTTTTTACATTTTTACTTTACGAAAGCTTATATTTAATCCCATGCCACATTTTTTTTCACAGCTAAATTTTTCCTCATTTTGTGGAGTAATGAAGTTTCCAGTATTGCTATCAGGTAGCCATTATTAATTCACATTCAAACAACTACTTAGTACAGAAAAAACAGCGTTTGGATAAAGTTATAGCTAAGCAAGTTTATTATTACTTGATGAATGAAGAGCTTTCTTTTGTTTTTAAGTAGTTTACCTGTACGTACTTCTATGATTGGTCAACGCAATAATCACAAAATAATGTAAAGAAGAAGAAGAAGAAGAACATTATTTCTACTTAATACAAAATAAGTTGGCGATGATTATTACACTTGAAATTTTTACTCATGGTGTGACGGTGAATGTCGATGGGAGCTATAATGCTTACGATTGTAGATTATTAATCTCAACGTTATAAAAGAAAATATACAAACCACAAAACAACTTGAAAATCGGATAGATAGTCAAGCGACCTGCCAAATCTGCATAAAAATGACGAGCAACTCGGGGCTACTTTGAATGTTCCTATGGATGTGGCGTTTCCTTTCGAAGCATGCGATGTGCTCTGCACAGACTGGTGGGTTAAAAAACCTCGCGCCGGTAAAGTTTGCAGATGAAACGTAAAGTGCAGGTGTAAACTCTCAAATGATCGGAATGTCACACTGCGCAAACTACACGTCTGTGTCATCAAACCGAATTGTTGAAGATGCTCAAAGCAGCTGAACTGAATTGACACACTGAACAGAAAGTCCACATTATACACCTAAGGAATTGGTACGACCTACTATCAACTTGCTAGCCGATAGTGAGAACATAAATCTGCTTTTTATGCCTGTTCGAACACCAATTTTCCTAAATTTTCAAAATTCTGATCCGATCAATATAGCTAAAAAAATTATGTGTAAAATCTGCCAAACAAACCCAACAACAAACAAACCAAAAAAAAACAACAACAACAAAACAACCAAATAGTACCACGACATTAACATGCTATAATCTCCAAAAGCCAAGATCCAGTTTTATTTGCTGCTGGAGTTTTAACAGCCATGGCTGACTCTTCGATCAGACACTATTGGGAAGTTATTGGGGACTCTAAAGATAAAGGTAGCTACAGTCAATGTCCACAAGTAAACGGCGTCTGAATCATGGGTTGCAAGGATGGGGAAAGGAATAAAGCAACGAGGGGACAAAGTCATGTGTGATAAAACCATTAAAATATTGTAGAAATAGAGAGAGAGAGAGAGAGAGAGAGAGAGAGAGAGAGAGAGAGAGAGAGAGAGAGAGGGAGGGAGAATATATAATATATATATATATATATATATATATATATATATATATATTTACACACACTGGTGAAACGACTGAAAGATAAAGGAAAGAATGAAATGGAAGACAGTAGCAGTTAGAAGATCTCCGGGCAGTAAACAAAGTCAAGTCTTTCACATTGAGATGGCCAAGTGTTGTGAAAGAGGATGTGGAGAGTTGTAAGTGGAAGATAAAAGATTCATAAAACAACACGAAAACAGAGTTGAATTGCCAATTTTTTTTTTTTTAATTTTTTTCTAATTTTTATCTATTGTGGATTTTTTTTTTTAGCTCTAACATTAGCTTTAAAAGCCTTGGTAATAAATTGGCACAAGATAATAATAGAATAAGAGAGAGAAAGAAAAAGAGAGAGAGAGGGGGGGGGGAAGGAAAGAGACAGATAGAGAGAGAAAGAGAGAGAGAGAAGAGAGTGAGAATAAGAGAAAAGAGAGAGGGAGAGAGAGAGAGAGAGAGAGAGAGAGAGAGAGAGAGAGAGAGAGAGAGAGAGAGAGAGAGAGAGAGAGAGAGAGAGAGAGAGAATTATGAGTGCAAAACAACAGAAAGGCAGCTTCACAGATACAATCTAGAGGAACCGGTTGACATTCACGAGCACAAACACTGCAAGGTTGTCCTTTCTTTCTCTTGGACAACACGAAATGACAGTAAACAAGAACTTCGCAGGACGCGGTCGCAGCTTTTACATGGAAAGGATGCCACAACAGAGACGTCAGCATTACAGTCTCATTGTCATGTTTATCTCTTGCTCTTTAAGGTCTTCTAAAACATTCCTAATTCACAAAAGGTTCAGTTAACAGACTTATCCTTAGAAACTTTAAAGGTATTAGTAAACAATCGACAACGAAAGGAGACCGCACTGGACGGTTTCTATTTTCCATTACTTTGGTTTAGTCCTACCTGATCTAGACTCAGATAAATGCTACCACATAGTCACATACCAGCAAAAATGGGTGACCGAGTTCGACAGAATATCTGCTCCCTGTGGCTTAAAGAGATCAATTAAAACATCTATAACGTTATAATGCATATACACAGACTCTCTCTCTCTCTCTCTCTCTCTCTCTCTCTCTCTCTCTCTCTCTCTCTCTCTCTCTCTCTCTCTCTCTCTCTCTCTCTCTCTCTCTCTCTCTCTCTCTCTCTCTCTCTCTCTCTCTCTCTCTCTCTCTCTCTCTCTCTTTCTCTCTCTTTCTCTAAAATCTTAATGCCGCCTCTCTGTGCAACTTGAAAGAGGCAGAAAAAATCCGTTTACATGTAATAATATACAATTTTTATCTGACTGTATTACCCATCTTTTCTATCATTTATAATGCAAATACACTCTTCTGAACTTCAATATAAATACACATTTAAGCTGGCTGCACAGCGGAAAATGGACACCTTCAAAAGGATAGATCGTTTTGGCAAGTATTTTGTTACGGACAGTTAATTTTTTTTATGCCCATTGTTACGCCTCTTACACAATATTCATCATACCGTAGGCATTCATTTATATTTTTTTCCATGTCGAACTTGGCATGAGTATTATTAAATTGGCTTTGAATATTGGCCTTTAAATCTTCATTTAAAATATTTAGATATGTGCGGCTTTGGAAGAGATAAAAGGGACAAACACCATGTTTCACCCATGCTAAATAAGCTTGCAAGAGACGGTTTTGTCTTCTGAAATTAAAAAAAAAAAAAAGCTAAATGCGAGTGGTACGATGAATAGAATACGTAAACGCCAGGCAACCTTTCTTCGCCATGTGATGAGAAGAGAGAAACTGGAAAATCTTGAAAGAAATGAAATGATTGGAGAAAAACTCAGAAGGGGAAAACAACGAGAAAAGATGGTGGATGGACTAACAAAGTGGTTAAAGATAGGACGAGTGACAGATACACTGAAAGCGACGAAGGATCGAGATGCATGGAAGGTGATTAACAGGGCATCTGTTTGTTTGTTGATTGATTGATTGATTGATTGATTGAGTGAGTGAGTGAGTGAGTGGTATGGTTTACTTACTTCCTCAAAAGATTGCACAATTGTTCCATTATTTTGTCTATATTATCCTCTCTGGGCATCGGTATTGTACAGCAGAATATCGAGCTCCATGGACAATTGGAATGAATGAAACATAATATTTTGGCACGTTGAGTACGAATAAAAAAAATGTATGATAAAATGATTATAAAGAAAATTTCCATGATAGAAAATAAAGTCATCCGCAAAGTGGATCTATGGGCCATCGATTCTATCAACAGAGCATTGAATTAAAGCGGATTAACCGAATTCAGAGGTAAGGATACAGAGGTTGATATAGCAGATGGTTTTATGAAGCAATTAAAATCCCTTATCAGCCAGCCCAAGCTAAGATTCGAACCTGGAACAGCTATATTGTGAGTCTAACGCTCTATCAACTAAGGTATCAAACCACCAAACAAATAGAACTGTAAAAACTTGGATTTTTTTCCAATGCGACTGCAATCTGTGGCTCTTTAACGAAAGGGAAGTTGCTTGAGGTGGGAAATGAATCGGAAATGAATGTCGATTATCGCATAGGTTGACTGATGTAGATTTGCTATTGCACCGACTAGATTCCAGCTAGATAGAACAGTACTGTTGAACAAACCAATGACGGCCTGCGTTCCAAGTGCAGTAACTGAAGGACTGATGTTGATGTGACCAGTTAAAACTCATGACAGGTAAACCTCCTTAAGGCTGATGTCGGGAGAAGCGGTTCAACACACAGCCTCCGGCAAGTATTATGAAAGGAATTATAAAGCAGAGTCGCAGGTTGCGGATTGATAAATGGATATATTAAAAACGGAAGGGACGGGAGGAAGAAAGAAGTAAGGCAGAGGGAGATATACAGGGAGAACAGAGCCGGAGAAAGAGAGAGAGTGAGAGAGAGAGGGAGAGAGAGAGAGAGAGAAAGAGATAGATAGAGAGAGAGGAAGAGAGAGAAAAAGAGATAGATAGAGAGAGATAGAGAGAGTGTGTGTGTGTGTGTGTGTATGGTGAAATCATGAAAAAGTGACACAAAAATGGAGAGGATGCAAAAAGTCACTATAAAGGTTTTACCCCCCAAAATACCAGGGTGGTTTTGAACGCCTTATTGGCAAAACTGTCTCTAATGAAGCAAGAAAAACCGAGTCAAGAAAATGAAATAAGGTTAGTGCTGACTCAATCCCAGTCACACGAGAAACCAAATAGAGCAGATAAGACTGACATCGCCAAGTAAATGAAAGAGTGGTCATGAATCCAATGTTGGTCAATATAGTCAAACTTGTATTAATTAATTTTGAGAAATAGGGTGCGTAAAGCTGGACAATTCTTGAACGCCTTGAAAATAACGAAAAATCTTAGTTGATCCTTTAAAAGCCGCCATAGAATTATAAAGTTGCTAGAAACATGAACTTAATCGTTTACCAGCAAAATAAAATGAAACAAGAAGAGATCCTTAAAAAAATACCAACTAGAAATATTTACACTGTTGATTAAATCCACACAACGAAAAGCAGGTAAAGTCTACTCCGCGAGCATCCAGCAATAACAGTTTTATAATAATTATGTGAAGGATTCATGATTGTGTGACAAGAACCAAATTAAGACAAATTATTAAAAATCAAGGTACAGTTTTCGTTTTGCTCCATCGCTGTTTAAAACGTTGCACTGCCATTTACAAATATCTTTATACCTTGTGAGATATATTATGGTCTTGATGAACCCATAATTTGAATTTGCTGTCTGCATGTATCGCTCTTTTCATTGAATGTCGATTCCATCGGTTGATTCTGAAAATGCCATGTCTGCTTTTCACTTTATAATCGTAAATCTTCCGAGGTAATGTGCAAAGCTGTCATGAGATATCAGGCTTTATAAACCCCAGTCGGATACATTCAAAAGCATCGATGCTAATGCCAATACTAAGAGATGCGAACGTTCATATGAGATAAAATGATTCCACCCCCACCCCCCCCATACACACACACACAAAAAAAAACATTTTTGAAACAATCCCTTCCACATTCTTCTGATTACAGAACAGAGCTGAGAACTTCTAAAACGATGTTTCGCAGGAATTCCATATCACCTCAATTTCTTGTTAATAACAATATGGAGAATGTCCCTACAGATTGATATAATAATGAGCTTTAGGTGCTTAGAACATGTGCAGCCTTGCATGAAAAATCTAAGTCCTTTGATAACCTGCTTATGAACATGTTTACTGGCACAACACAATCCACCAGCAAGCTTTATAATTATTGATGATTGGCTCAGAATTCTTCGATTATCCCCGTTTAGGGGGTCGCTCTTCTGCTAGTTGGAGTCCAGCAAATGCGCAAAGGTAAAGCCATACAAACTAGAACCCTCTAATCTACTCAGTAAAATCCTTTTCCAAGAGTAACAGTTTCATTATTCAGATTTTCATTTCACCCTGCCAGCCATCTTCAAAACGCTTAAAATATTACCGCGCCCTTTACGTAGCGGAGAGAGAGAGAGAGAGAGAGAGAGAGAGAGAGAGAGAGAGAGAGAGAGAGACAGAGAGATAGATAGAGAGAGAGACAGACAGACAGAGAAAGAAAGAGAGAGATAGAGAGAAAGAGAGAGAGAGAGAAGAGAGAGGGATAGGGAGAAAGATATATATATATATATATATATATATATATAGGGAGAAAGAGAGTGATAGAGAGAGAGAGATAGATAGGTAGATAGATAGATAGATAGAGAGAGAGAGAGAGAGAGAGAGAGAGAGAGAGAGAGAGAGAGAGAGAGAGAGAGAGAGAGAGAGAGAGAGAGAGAGAGAGAGAGAGAGAGAGAGCAAAGAACTTTTCAAAAGCTCAAGCTTGAAAACATCAGCTTTCGTTTTAAAACAGTTGAGTCTTCAAGCAAGGTTACTTCGGTCACACGAAGCCGCCATAAATCACCAGAAACAGATACACTGCCACCACTAATGGGAGACCAAAAGCGAAAAATAGGATCAATAGGAGTGCGTAAAACAAACCATAGATATCTGAACTCAGACAATAGTAACCGTAACTGAGACAGATACAGTAAGCGGAGGGTTTTACATGTAAAACTAATATGTATCGTCAAGGTTCGAAAGTTTGCTAATTATCTTCTGAATAAAGAAATGCTCTGAAAAGAGGCTAAACTAATCTACCCAAATCAATCTCAAGAATCCATGTTGAAAGATATTATTTTCTTGCAAATCAAATCAAATTAAAGTGCAACAATGCTGCCAAAAGCCGCAATAGAAAATTAAATTCGATGACCAAAATGGCAATCATTATAGCAATATTATTGTTATTGAGTTGGAGCTAAAGATAAGTTTTTAATCCTTAATCATAATGGCTTTTGAAAATAGATGACAGAATAAAATTGTGCCGCGTTTATTTTGTTTCGCGCTTTACTGCTTGTACAACCTGCTATCGATTCAAATTAGAATACTATGTCTGGGTTGGGTTTTTTTGTGTATTCCGTGTCGTTTTTTTTTTTTTTTGTTTTTTTTTTTTTTTTTTGTTTTGTTTTGCTTGTGTTTTCTCCTTTGAAATATGCCCGTTTGAGTGATCAATCTGAATCTTCGTCCATAGCCCATGCTCAACCAAGCTTATTAAGTTGTTAAAAATTTGGAAGATGTGCCGGGTTTTCAGGTATAAATCTATGAGAAGCGACATGAACAGGAAGTCGATCGACTGTAGTGAAAGGTTTCGACAGAGAAAGAGGAATTAATTATCAAGCTGGCTCGAAAACATGAAGCTTTGTTCAAAAATAGTTACAACTGGTGCTCTTTGAGGGAAAAACAAAATTCTTTTGCGCAGCTTATAAAGGTGTACGAAGGAAAGAAATATCCCGCGTAGGGAAAACATTCGACTGAGAATTTCATAGTGTCAGTCATACTTGCTGCTTTGTACAATCCCACGTCTCCACGTTATTGTCAAATGATTGTGATGTAACAGAGGATGGCTAATTTTTTATACTATATAATATCCTTAAAAGTATCCAAATTTAGCCGATAAACTTTGATTGAAGATCTGATTCACTCTCGGATCGACGTATATGATATTTATACAGTTTTACAGACATATCTGGTTTTCAACAAAAAAAAATTCGGAGTTCATAAGTTAAATGT
>JAWDGP010007710.1:335000-350000 GCA_033675545.1 Elysia crispata | reverse complement strand
AAAGACTTTTTTTTTTAACTGAGATAGAAATAAATGTTTGCACAAAGAAAAATTGGGAAGGAGATAAGGGTTGCTTATCATATAAGAGAAAATTTTAAAGAAAGAAAAGAAGGAAGAGGTGGGGTGGAGGATGTAAAGGGAAAGGTTAAGTTTAGTTGTAAATTTTCAGAAATGATACATACTAAGTATAATTAAAGATGGCCAAAAGCCAAATCTAAATCTGGTGGAGATCATAACATAATCAATTACACAATAAAAGAGGCACAACACAGAGAGTTGGATCTTGGGACAAGTAAAGACAATTGATAACAAGATAAAGCGCACAAGTATAGCTCAGGCTGCAAACCAAGCCAAATAGGAAAGAGCTGTAAATGTGATTTCAATCCATCAACCTTGTTATGTTTACAATGTGTGACAGATTTGTCCTGTCTAGAACTTTACCAAGTGGACACAGACTCTCTAGTATTAAATGCAAAACAACTTCAATACAAAAAAATTGTAAATAATAATAATAAAGAAAAAGTGAAAGCAAGAATAGAGAGAATCTGTATAGAAGAGAAAGGCAGAAGGAAAGCAAAGAAATTTCATATGAAAAGGAATAAAATATATGATTCTCCCTGCTGTGCTCTGTTAGACTGCAGTCATTTCCAAAATAAATTTAAACAGGGCCTTGTACAAACATTTAAAGATTTATTCCATAAAATTACAAATTGGGCCATACAATTTATATGACCCAATCTGTTTATTATAACCTAATAGTTGAAGGTGAAGGAGGGACAATTGTTGAAATAGGGATGAACCTATCTTGTTATAGAAGGAAATCTATGCTATCCAAAATAATCGTCTAATCTCTATGAAAATTGTTTCAACTTTAAAGACATATTTTGATTTAAAATATCACTTGAAGAAAGTTATCCTTAGTGGTATTTTTTTTTTTCAACATAGTAACATTTTCCCCTTTTAACTTTTTTTTTATATGAAATACCCATGACCGTCTGTTTAAATTAACAGGTGGAAACGTCATCTTTTCTGAAGACAAAATAAATTTACTACGGGAATAAATTCATATCCTCCAGAGACATTCGTTTAATATCTCTAGAGTGCACAAACCATGAGATGTTTAAATTTTTCTCATATCGTCACGCTCATTCGATAAATGCCTAACTCAATACAGTTTTGGTTTACTAGACATTGACTCCTTCATTTTGCTTGAGCCCTGATAGGTTTTGGTTACTAAATATTCGAATTATGTAAAATAATATCACTAATAATAGGTTTGTATTATAGTGAAGAAATTTCTCTTTTCAGCATAACTCAAAGGTAAAAATAAGTTAGGTATTTATCAAATAAGCGTGTCGATATAAGACGCCAAGAGGATGTGATTTCTGTTATAAACGAAGTAGTGACAAGTGGTCTCCAGTTAAAAAAAGCAAGACAATAGAGGGCGCTTATTATCCATGCAAACTATATTAATCTTTCCCTGCCTCCGTTACAAACTGATCACTGGTACTAAGATGGTATACATAGAGCAGCATATTCCCTTTAAGATTTTAAACAGTGAGCTCAGACCCTATACAATGCTTAGATTCAATTCAAAACAGTTTTAATTATTTGAGCTTGAATTTTTTTTTTTTTATTTCAAAGCTTCTGGGTTAACCATGTTGCATGTTCACCTATTTTGGATTTTAAATAGAGTCTAGTGTTATGGTCAAAACAAAATTTAAAACAGAACTTGTGATTTTGAAATAGAAATCTTTATAGAAAGCCTTAGGGATTACATTCTTGTGTGTTTATTTCATTCAAAATCTGAGATCATAACAGCTTAAAAAAATGCACAGAACTAAAATTGAAAGCTGAGAAACATAAAGTTTTAACACGTTTCTTCACTGAAAAGTTTCTGGGTATACTATGTTGTGGATTAACTTTATTTGGATTTTATAAAGAGACTGGTCACATATTTATAAATAAATCAAAAATAAAATATTCTAGATGGATTTCTTTGATCGCAAGCTTTCAGGATTTCATTATTATGGGTCAGTTTCTTTCAAATTGTAAGTAAAGCAAAAAATTTTCAGAACTAACACTGGAAGCTAAGAATTAATGACTTTAAATTTGTTATTGAAAAGCTTATGCATTTACAATGTTGTTATGATAAAAATAATCAGGAAAAATTTTTCTTTTCAATAAAAAAGAACTGTCATTGTTTGCACAAAAGCTCAACCTATATATTAAAGGCATGTATTAATGAAGAAAATAAATGATTTTTTAAGTGAAAAAAACTTTTATTTAAAGATTTAAGTTATAGATTTGGATGTGAGTTTTTAATTAGGTCTTTTCATGCTTCAAACCCTTGATTTTGATCTACAAACTCTTTACTGAAATCTCTAACATAGACCCATTAAAGCAGCTCATCAATTAAAATTCTATTCTTTGTCAAATATTTTCATTAAGCATATGATCTTTCAACTCATATTCGATGTAAAACTGTAAGCTAGATCTAGATCTACACGCTCTTAAATCTGGGCAACCCAGCTGAATTGCCAGCCTCAGAGCCATCGTTGTTTGTTGCTTATGAAGTTATGGATAGCTTCAGGGACTAAATAGGACTATTGGATTGTTGACCTTATCCTTGATTAACAGGGTTAGTGAAGAGCCCCATGACTGGTTCTTTCATCACAGTGACTGGAAGAATGTCATGATCTTATAACAGATTCATTCACCAAGAAGTCTGTTGCAAAAAAAATACAGTGAATTCTCAAGAACATTTTATGGTTTGAATAGTTGTAGGAAAATAGTGAAATGCTGAATGGTTACAAAATGTAAACGAATTGCAATGATCACTAGAATAAAAAAAAAATTAGTTTATTTGATATTGAGTTCCATTGGATTAAACGTCATTGATCAAATTCAGTATGGAACTTGCCAATATGCAGTTCCATCAGGAATGTAAACAATCTGTATTATACATTTCTAGCAGTACTTCAATTAAAAACAGGTTGTGTGACTATGAGTTGAGATATCTTGAAGTTTTACATTGTCAACTACTAAAAAATGCTAGTTTAATTTTTTTTAAAAGATCATATTTGCACATATGAGGATTCCAAATGTCTTCATAATTTGTATTAATTTTCAGTTAACTCACATTTATAATACATTGGGGCTTTTAAACACCCTGTGACTGAAAGGACAAAAAGTTCTTTCAATTTTAAATCCAAAATTCAATAAAAACTTTCAACAGGATGTTTTTTGGGTAAAATTGCAGATATCAACCAATCTCACGTCGGGCTTCACAACTGAATGTTTCCCAACGAAATCGAAACATGTAGTTTAATGGGATTTTAGAGCAACACAAAAATGCTTGTATCTTGATAAAAATATTTATTTGCAACGAATAAAACCTTCATATTCGTGTACAACCTATCTAATTCATTTAAAAAAATACAATTTTAAGGCTAAGGGTGAGTTGGGTAGTTATCTGCAATTATGTACCGTTTTTTGAAGAGATTACAATATTGGAGGCATGGTAAAGGTTGACACCCGTGGGGATATGACTGCTTGAGCCCTAAACTTTTCCATTATTTGCGATTGTTATTGCTATAATCTCATGCTTTAGCAATTAGTTGGTCTGATAAGGATACTAATACAGTTTTGTGGTCTCGCTTGTCTCTATGATGGTCATGGTAGAGAAGATTAAATTTGGAGGTTTTTGTCTGATTTTTTTTTTCACAAATCATAATCTAGAAAGCAGCATCTCTTTAAATAAAAACAAACGTGTCTTCAAAAGTAGACCTACATGTTACCAATGGCAATATTATTAAACGTGTCCGACGCAGTTAAGACAATCATCTTGTGGATCTAGATTTAAATTTAAATCAAATTAGATTCTATAGGCCTATATCGATCTTTACCAAATTTTGATTTTATATTGTACACTAGTTAAAAAAAAAACAATAGCAACAAAACTGAACTCACCTGATTATACGAAAGAGATAACGCTCTGTCTAGGGTCTTTGGTTTGCAAGCCTAAGACCCGAAACATAAGTTTACCAGGAAGCCAGGGTTAACCGGAAACACACCTTCTTGTTTACATTTCTCCATTTCATGGAGGTGCAATAAACTAACTTGAGACACAATATTCACCGTCACAGACCTATGCCAAATAGGACATAAAACATGGCGCACAATGTAGGGCAGCCTCGTCGATTGCGTAGCGGTGTTGAAAGTGAGATATTCCTTTTCAACATAAATATTTTGACCTTCTTTTTATGTTGCAGACTTGTGAACATGATCCATTCTAAAATAGTCAGGTCCAGGCTTTTTTTTTTTTTTTTTTTTTAAATCAAACTAAAATCTAGGTCTGAGTCGATAAAATTTACGAATTAAAATGGGTTTAAAAAGTAGAAGAAAAAAAAACGGAGGGAAGTTTTTAATTTAAGATTGAATAGATTAAGATTAAACCTAAGTGAATTTCAACTTGATTTAAATTACTTGAATTCGGGTCACAACAAAGACACATGAAGCTGAAACAAAAATATTATTTCCCCTTTGTTTCAGGGGTTTTGGTAGGTGCACAGCCAATACAGGCGATCTGTAACTGTCATAACACTATGAATTGTATCTACACGTTAGGACAGTGCATCGTTCAAACACTTTACCCTGACCACCCCTTTTCATGTGTTTACCCCTAGTGGTTGAGGTTGGCATATTATCTCTGTGCCCCATGGAAGTTGATGGCGCTTCACTGAACAGCCCCCAACCCTGATCATTACCTTGACCTCCACGATTTCTAAAGATGGAGTGTGGAGCTCATATCTCCTCAAACCTGTTCCTGATTTCATCGCGCCGGGCATAAGAGGATCAATGAGAGCAACTGCACTTCCCCACATTCCATATTGCCCCTAAAATGCCCACACAGCTTCCCTCAATTAAAACGCCCTGGAGAATAAGATTGACGAGGAAAAAAAATTTGGTCTGCACCGTATCATAGACATCATCATCGCCTACATAAACATCATACGTTTCTCCTCCTTGTTGCTCCTTCTTATTTTTCTTGTTCTTTCTCTCTTTCCTTTTTATACTTTTATTATTCCTTTCATTGTTCTTATCACCCCTAAACTTGTCATTTATTTTGCCAACGATGAATGTGACATGGAGTATTAGTAGCAAAGATTATGCAATTTAGACTGAAAATCTCTCTCTCTCTCTCTCTCTCTCTCTCTCTCTCTCTCTCTCTCTCTCTCTCTCTCTCTCTCTCTCTCTCTCTCTCTCTCTCTCTCTCTCTCTCTCTCTCTCTCTCTCTCTCTCCCCCTCCTTCTCTCTTTCTCTCTCTCTCTGCATCTCTCAGTCAGTCTGTTTGACTCTTTACCTCTCTTTCCTCTGTCTGTCTCTCTATCTGTTTGTTTGTCTGTGCCTCTCTTTCTCTCTTTGTTCTTCTTGGTGCTGCAACAGTATCCAACCGCCGTTTATGGGATTATAACTTATCATACTAGTTTATTTCATACTTATATAAAATGCAAATGCTGTTTTTGTTTTTTTCTCCCAAGTACATTCATCAACATAACGCCCACGTAAGGCAATGCCACCTCGTTTAAATATTAAGTGTCATCTCAATAATGTTGAAAATTTATGAACTTTTCTTTGGTTATTGTAAAGGAAAATACCCTTGCCCTTCGTGTATTCAAATTGGAGTTACCATTCTTTGCACTCAGCAGGCCTGGAGAGATGTAAGACATTAACCCATCGAATACTCCAATAACACCACAAGAAGTTCCTTAAACCCAGCACAGCATTGACATTATGAAAAATAAAAAATAACAAAATGAATTTAAACCATTCAGAGGATTCCAAAGAGAATAATAAGGGCATGGTTTTTATAACATCCATTATGATGAAAGCATTCCGAACATAAAAAAATGGATCCTTCCAGGCCTTTTTTTTTAAACCTTGACCACTTCGTGGCAATCCGAATGTCTACAAAAAATCATGAAAAGACACAAATCTAACAAAGGAAATAAAACGGCCAGAATAACCCGTCGTGTCATAAAACCCACAGGACAGAATAGTTAGGTTCTTGCATAGTTTAAAGGTTTCTCATTTATGATCGTGTTTTAGTTCTACCCATTCCGTTCTTGGCTATTTCAGGTGCTTCTTTCAACAAGGACAGCTTTAAAAATACTTTGAAAATAAGGTAAAAAATTACATTTAAACGCCACATTAATTATTTTATAACGCGTTTATTTTCTATTGAATTGAGAGAGAGAAAAATCATGACGGTTTTAACAATATTCTCATCGCTAGTTACATTTCTATTATTAAAAATTAAAATAAGCGAGTTTTTTTATTTTTATTTTTTTTTTTCATTTTTTTATTGAAGATTTGAAACAATAAAAAAAAAATTAAAGGATATAGGGGGACCAACATTGTGTTGCTCTTTACGTTTACATCAATTTTTTTCAGCGTTCTCTCGTTTTAGCAGATTTACACACACAAAAATGGAGCATTTGGATCAATTAAAGTTTTTGAAATTACAATTAAAGAAAAAAGAAAAATGAATGGGGTGAGACATTAAAAACTAATTTGGATAATAAAGTAGAACAACGAAATATGTAACCCCTTTATAATTTTGTATGAGTGTTTGTTTTCTTGACTTTGACATGTAACTATAAAGCGATAATTGAACAAGGATGGAGAAACAGGTGTGTGTGTGTGTGTGTGGGTGTGTCTGTGTGTGGATGTGGGGGGAGGTTCAGTAAGATGACAAGTAACTTTATCCTTAATTGTGATAAGTTTATTTGGTCCTTTTTTTTTACTTCGTGCCAGAAATCATGTCAAGGCTTGAAGCTGCCATACCAGCCCTCACATACGCACTGTTTCTATCATTTCTCACAGTCGACGTTTATGGACAAGTGAGCTGGTTTTTAAACACCAATAAGTTATTTATAAACATATTTAAGCAACACCTTAAACACATTTGGACACATTTTTTTTTTATATAAAAGATCTCTCTGACATAAGACCACCTCACTTATTTCGGTGGAAGGACGATTTTTGTCTTATCTTCTCTAATGATTTTTCCCAAATTTAAAATTGGAAATGACACTGGGTTCTCTTCAAATGAAAAAGATCGATTTGTTTTGTTTTGTTTTGTTATTGTTTTTTTTTCTTCATTTTGTGTGTGTATTTTTTATTTATTTATTGTTTTCTTTTCCCTCATTTAAAGAGATAATTATTATAAAGTTTTATAATAAGGTGTTTATGGATGCAGAAGAACGTGTAAAAACAAAGAAAAGTCAAACACTTTTGACTTGACAAAGAAGAAAGCGAAAGAATAGCAAGCATTTATTTGTGCATAGATGATATTGAAGATTATTTTTTAAGATAAAATTATGTTTGTATGCTTAGATAAACATTATAGCAAAAAATGTGATGGGTCGAGGCATATAAAAGAAAGCAATGTTTTTCTATGTGACATGCAGCATATTTCTCCTTAGAATGAGTGTCATGAGACAATTAACTTAGAAGAGATTCCCTGACATTGATGTCCAAGTTCTGAAACCCCATACTGGGTATGAGAGAACAGGAGAACCTACAGCTACTACTCGCAGAGATATGTCTGCTGGTGCCACTGTTTCTATCAACTGTTCCTTTGTGAGCTAAGAAAGGAGTATTGGTTGGTAATGGTCATATTGGGAATATTTTCAAAACACGTTGAGAACTTAAACGGAGATAAAAGGCTCATTCTAATTTTACGAAAATATTTATTGTGGATGGCAGCAAGTTATAACAGTGTAGTGAAACTTCCCCTAATATCGGTGAAGTGAAACTTGCGCGTTATTACATTTTTGTTTGGGCGCGGTTATTATTGATTAGCTGGTTTGTATTACTTTTGTCGTAAAATACGAAATGGTATAAAGTCTTATCTCATGGGCTACATAAGAACGTCAGTGATGATGGACATCGAGGACATCGTACCAATCCATTTTACCAACAAAAGCTTGCCTTGTGTCTCATGACGTAATGCCTGTGGAGTTTTCAGAGTAAGCTGTCCATTACACGTCATCGTTTGGTTGTCAGTTGGAGGACATAACTGTTTAGTTTAATTTTTTTTTCGATATGTTCTTAACAATCGATGTAACACCTGTTCTCAAAGGAAATCCAGTTTTTCAAAAATTTAGCCTTCTGTGCGTGCGATTGTGTGTATTTATTTGTTAGAGTAAAATGAATGTATCGATAACTTAATTGATATTTTGTATTTTGCCCAGAGCTCCGGCTGCGCCAGCCTGTATATCGAAAGCTGCTCAGTGTCCAATCCATGCTGTCCGGTGCCAATACTAGGACCAATAACGTGCTTCCCTACGGGTGTCGGAAACCGATGTTTTGTAAGTGATCACATCGCACGAAGAGATTGGTGGTCCAAAGATTTAGGAAGGAAAAACAGTTAAGAAATAGAAAATAGACTTTATGGGATGATTTTGAGGCTAACAATGTTGGAAATAATCATTAAAATAAATTACTCACCAATTTTCAATCAATTGTTTATTTCTTTACTGCTACGCTTTGGTAGGTAATTGGTTTCATTTATACAAAAGTGAAGTTCAAGGTTTTAATTAAAGAATGTGAAAAGACAATCAGTTGTGGAGGGATTGTCAAGTGGAGCTATAAACTAGTCCTGTTTTTTCCAAAAGAACAGAAATTTCCAGAATCACGTCGAGCCAGGTGTAATATTGTGTGATAAAGATTTTCATGGGCAAATCTCAAACTTTATTTTCCCCCCAAGCTAGTTATATTTCAGATCATTTATCGTCACATTCCAACAAACTCCCTAAAAATCTGTAAAAATGTGTGATCTATCTCGCTTGATAAATGTCATGGTTTTACCTGATGATTTTAGTCTCCGTATTTCTTTGTTTTAGGGGAGAACCATGCCTCCAATCATTTTCTCCAGTTTTTAATTATAGCGATAAACTTTTCAATCAAAGTAGATTCTTCAGTTCCATCACAATATACTCCTTCCAATACATTGTAGAAATTCAAATTTCCTTTACAATTTCAAGGAACTACTTCGCTGTCCTTTTTTTTTAGAGCTGAAGTTTAAAATTTCTCTGTTCTTCGTAGATACACACAGTGACGGCACTCGTCATGGTCTTGGATAAGCAGGCTGTATGTATTTCATGAATTCTATCCTTGGGGTTCACTTAAAACATAAAAGATTTAATTTCTTTTCTACGACACTTTAATACTTTCACCAGTCCCAGGAGTCCATAGACGCCTTCCTCCGCTCCCTGCCGAGCACAGCACCACCAGAAACGACAACGACCACGACTACAACTGCAGCTCCGACAACAGCAGTTGTAAGTTGCTTGGGCTTTTTACTCCCTATATCAGCTTTAAGACCAAATTTTTATGGTTACAGTTTGCCAGTTAGTGAAAGTCATTTAATGGTTAAGTCCAGCCTGCGCAACAAGTAATAAATGTTTTCAATAATTTGAGCATGCCAACTCAATAATGCTATTGGGTAATATGGGAGAGGAAAACTTAAAAAAAAAAAAAAAAAAACGGGTAAAAATCGCAAGTTCTATTCCCATTTAAATTTTACTATAATGCATTGAAAAGTTCCTTCCGGAATAAAAGTTTGTGAATCAGATATTGTAGGCATGTTTTTAAAACTTCTGGTATAACGCTGAGATAGGCTTACATAGTGTGCCGTGTTATAAGTTGTGTCAAAGAATCTTAACTCAATACTATGACAGAGAGAGAGAGAGAGAGAGAGAGAGAGAGAGAGAGAGAGAGAGAGAGAGAGAGAGAGAGAGAGAGAGAGAGAGAGAGAGAGAGTTTTAGATCATACAGTAACACTGGAAATAAAGCTGTGGTTCTCCATAACACTTCATTAAGTGTTGGTAACTTAGCTCTAAAAGAATCATAAAAGATTTGGTTTGGTGCAGATCTGTTAGAATTCTGTATCTAAGATTTTAAAAAAGCTGCCGGTGCAAAAGTTTGGAGTTTCGTCCTCACAGCTTCTACTTACAATTGTTATAATTATATTCAACAGCCATAAAATATCATATCAAACTATATTAATTTTTATTCTCTCCTGAAGAGGTCAGTTTGCGCTGTCCTGTGGTTCGCCGAATGTTCTGCGGCCGTGCCGTGCTGCAGTCTGCGCCCTGGCCGATCTGCCAGCTGTCTCCCTACAACACAAGGAAACCGATGTTTTGTAAGCAACTTTTAAAATTGGGTTTGTTCTACAGTTATTCGGTTTTAGTATTGAACTAAATTACCTTTATTATATCTTTTTTTCGTGACATATAATTGAATCCAGAGTGAAGAAATCTTAACGGATGCTATCTAATTTTCACTATAGTCAAGCAAGCTCAAACGGAATTACTTTTGAACTATTTATATTCAAATGAAAAATTATGAACACACATTTCGTGTTATAGATAACTGTTAATCATCTGATTATCATCATAAATTTTATTTTAAAATCATAAATAACATAGGAGTTGGTCTTGCAAATTTCTCAAACATTGCTTCTTTTCAATCATACATAATTTATTATAAAGATAATCTAGAACTTCATAAATGATCTTGAACAATGTCCATTTAGCATTCTTTTAAATAATGAAATCAACTCTTGAATTGGGTAAAAAAATTCTACTTCTCAGCTGAGCAACAGAGGAAAAAGATAGGTCGCAAAGTTTCCGTCTTGATTTTGGATCCCTAAATACATACTACTAAAAAAAAAACCTAATGACTGCTGTATACTTGTGTTTTTACCCTTAAGCAGCATTAATTTTTTATTCTTTTAAATCAAAGCAAGACACATTTCTGTAATAAGCTACGCGTCTCTTCTAGTAAAATTTTGTTTCATTTTAACTTCATCCACATTGATAAAGTATGGATCTAATACACACTTTTTTTATCATTGAACCGTCTTTTTAATCTTTCAGCTTCAGTCCTCACTAGACGACCTGTTTGGAAGTTTCACTACTACACCCGCAGTAAGCTTTTGACGTTCTCTTTCAAGACTATAAAGAAGCTCAAATTTTAGAAAGTTGCAGCATAGATTCTTTCTTTGAGTCGTTTTACCTTTATTAAGAACAGCTCACGCCTTCCTTCCTTCAAAATGCTTATGGTTGATCAGAAAGATAATCGATGATGGCGACTAAGATATATATATATATATATATATATATATATATATATATATAATTATGTTATAATAATAATAATAATATAATTATTGTTTTGTTTGTTTTTTTTCAAAATACACATGACCATTAAGAAATGGAGTGAGATTTGGGTCAGAAAAGATTTATTATCCTCTAAAATAATATTTTTGGGTTACTTTGAAGCTTTCTCCAACATCTTTTCCTTTTCTCACAATCAAACCATCTCACATAGAGTCCATGTTTCTACGGTGTGGTTTAGCATTGACACTTGGGTTAAAACCAGCCAGTTCGAATACGAATCCTGGTTGCTTCTAATGTGGCGCTTAATCATTTGAGATATAACGAAAAGACACATTCTATCATCTTGCTCAGGATAAACATTAATTACTCATTCTGGCAAAGGGAGAACTTTTAACTTCTAAGATTCTAAATGATGCTATTACTCTATATGACTTCCTTATGAGTTGAGAAAGAGCATATTGATCGGCTATGACTATCAAGAGAGGCTTTGTTAAGTGAGCGCTTAAGTAGTTTTAACGCTGCATCCTATCAAAAAAAAAAACAGCTTACATTTATTTAATCCTCAACTTCCCATCCAGAATTGCGCTGTGCTGTACACAGAGGACTGCTCGACCCTGCCGTGCTGCAGCCATAGCTCTGGCGAGACTGTCACCTGCGCGAACACAGCCCAGGGCCCGCGCTGCTTTGTAAGATTTAATGTATTTATTTCAATCATGTTAGAGTATGGCTGCAACCTTGACAAGAGAAAGTTGAGAAAATCTCAGACAATAGAAGAAAACGTGTGATGGCACTGGTGGTTCTGAATAAACTGAGAGGAAGAAAGGCCAGGCTTTATCAACTTTAATCAGCTGCAATTGTTGCATCTAGTCGTGAGTTAAGACTCGCAGCACATAACGCTGATTCACAGCCTGATTGGCTTAAGTTCTTTCGCCTTTTCGGTACACTTAGAGACCTTTTTCTGATCTGGACTAAAAGCTTTTCATCGTTTAGGATCAGTAATTAAGGGTTGTTAAAGTTGTTAATAGAAATGTACATCATGATCGTTAACCTCTATGACCCTATGTTTAGCGATATCCAGTTAGAAAATGCATGATTAACTTTTTAATGTGAATTGCGCCCTTGAAATATAAAAAAAACCCCATCAAAACTAGCTTAAGCAGGAATAAAGCTTGGTCACATTTCGCTCTTTTGAAAATCTGCGCACCATTTATATAAAATCATATTTGGTAGTTACCAATGAGACTCGATACTACCGAGAAAATCATCACATGGCAATATTTCGAATGGTTTTCCCGAAATAAATTCCATTTTTTTCACTTGCATGCAGCATAATGCTCCAAAAGCACATAAATAATTCTCATTTTCTAGGATTATGACAATGAATAGTTATGGGTTGGGTTCATTTTGCATTTAGATGTAAAGAGGCACTTATTAACCAACGCGTTTTCCTTCTTTTTTATTTTAGCTTCAGTCTTCTCTGGATGATCTGTTCATGTTAACAACGACAATGTCTTCCACCTCAACGATGACTACATTCACAACTACAACTACACCTGCTGTATCAACAACTACTGTTCCAATGACAACCTCGCCAACCACGACGACAACTGCGTCAACAACTTCAATAACATCTTCACCATCAGTGGTAATGAGTACAACAGCAAATGCACTAACCACAACCTCATCGACTACAACATCAAGCGCACCTACAACTACCATAAATATGGAGACGACAACTATACCATCAACGGTACGAACAACAACAACAACACCAACAACAACAACAACAGCTGCACCGACGACTTCAACAGTTTCAGAGACAACAACTGGAGAAACAACCACCGTCTTGATAACAGAAACAACTTCTTCTATAGCAACTACCGATGTGACGACAGCCACCACGGAAGCATCAACAACAACCACAGATGTGACGACAGCCACCACAGAAGCATCAACAGCAACCACAGATGTGACGACAGCCACCACAGAAGCATCAACAGCAACCACAGATGTGACAACAACCATCACAGAAGCATCAACATCAACAGCAACCACAGATGTGACAACAGCCACCACAGAAGCATCAACAGCAACCACAGATGTGACGACAGCCACCACAGAAGCATCAACAGCAAACACAGATGTGACAACAGCCACCACAGAAGCATCAACAGCAACCGCAGATGTGACGACAGCCACCACAGAAGCATCAACAGCAACCACAGATGTGACGGCAGCCACCACAGAAGCATCAACAGTTACCACAGATGTGACGACAGCCACCACAGAAGCATCAACAGCAACCACAGATGTGACGACAGCCACCACAGAAGCATCAACAGCAACCACAGATGTGACGGCAGCCACCACAGAAGCATCAACAGCAACCACAGATGTGACGACAGCCACCACAGAGGCATCAACAGTTACCACAGATGTGACGACAGCCACCACAGAGGTATCGACAGCTACTACAGAGACATCTACAATGTAGTAGGCGATAATGAATCACTAGGAAAAAATATAGAAAACTTAAGGGTGTTGGCTCAATGTTCATACTAAGTGTTCCATTATTAGTCAAACGAAGGTTGGACAAAAACTAAGAGATTTGAAGCAAGACCTGCTGACTTTTTTTTTAGTAAGATATACTGTTCGAGCAATGCACAAAAATGTTAATTCTTGTCTTACCTTAACAGTTTTCCATAGGCCTAAATACAGAATAAATCAGCATTTTTAAAAATTTTCTTTACATCTCAGCTCTTCCATTTTGTGGGAAGAACTTTTCTTTTTGGCTAAAAAGTTTTTCTTGGTTTGTTTGTGTGAAAGAATTTTGTTACATGTATTTATCAAATCAATAAACAAAATCATTATTGCTCATTAAGACTCCCACTACAATCTGAAGCAACTAAACCAAAAGAAGGAGACCATCCAAGTACAGAATATCATGTCATGTGGATATCATGACAGTGATAGATCGAGCAGCCCTCATTTAGACGTACGGCCATAACTCTAGAATATTGGAAAGAAAAGTATGTGCACAATTTCAATGAGTAACTTTATTTTTATGGGCAAACATATTATCTGTAAGGTTAAGAGGGACAAATAATTATTACAAACGCTACAAAACTCTTTTTAGCTATAATCTTATAATATCGAAATGATGGGAATGCTCAAAATCATCATATTTGAAGTATACAATAGCAAGATTAAAAAAGACTATTTTAGAGCTTGAGATGACTCCTGAAAACTTGATGTTTGTAAATTTTTATAAAATTCGTTATCCTTTATTGTGTTGCTCAGTTGCGCCTTGTGAATCAAGTGTTTGAAATAAACTAAGCTTTTGCTCGATCATTCTACATTTACCTTTTAAATTCCGCAGTTTTGTCGTCGCCGCGATGCTGATGTCATGATGGTAGCACCAAAAGTTTTTCATTAAGTTTTCATGATCATTTGTTTTTGAAAAAAATAATTTTGCTGCTACTGTTGTAGTTGTTGTTGTTGTTGTTGTTGTTGTTGTTGTTGTTGTTGTTGTTGTTGTTGTTGTTGTTGTTGTTGTTGTTGTTGTTGTTGTTGTTGTTGTTGTTGTTGTTGTTGTTGTTGTTGTTGTTGTTGTTGTTGTTGTTGTTGTTGTATCTGTTATTGTTTTATATTATTTTGTTAAGAATTAACTTACCTTAAAAAATATGAATTCACAGACAATTTAAGATTTGTTTTAAAAAATAAAAGTGTAACTATGGTAATTAAAAAAGATTTGATTTGATCAGAAATTGCAGAAAATTACTAATTTTTTTTATTGTGCTTGTTGCTA